>BDDA01000573.1:35392-76553 GCA_001662385.1 Chlamydomonas asymmetrica
GCCATCAATCCATCAGTGTGCATCAGTTCTTCAGTGCTGCAGTGGTGCCGGGCCGCCGGCCCAGCCGCGTAACCACCTTGTCGAGTCAAGCCGCTGCGCAGCGCGTGGCGGGCGCCAGCACTGCGCAGAGTCCAGCCAGGAGCACAGACGAGCAAAGGAGATGCCGGGGGGCTCCACAGCGCACAGCTGCACGCGTGCCCCTGTTTCCGCTCCTCCCTGATGCCCCACGCAGCCCCCGCCGCGCCTGCCCGGGCCGAGTGATGGGGTCACCACGCGCCTACTCGTCGGCCGAGCTGGTGTCGATGGTGTTGTACAGGCCGCAGTCCAGGTGGTAGAGCCGCACGGCGCCCAGCAGAGCCTCTGGCAGCTCCCACGGCGCCTTGCCTGCACACACACGCACACACACACAACGGGACGTAAATAACTTGAACACACCACCGCTGATGAGCTTGCCCCTTTAGGAGCTTGATGCCACCCCAAGGGCTGACACCAGTGGCAACGCGGCGACGTGGGAACGTGCCGAGGTGGCCACGGTTGGCAGCGTCCCCAAATGACAGCCTCGCAACGGGCTACCTATAGTGGGTTTCAAGTTTCCCTTTTCCCCACGCGCTTCCCACATTCACTCCTCTGACAAGTACACAACCCGGGCATCGGCAGCATCGGCAGCCGCACGAGTCAAGGTGGCAACCAGGCAACATGCTACCTGGTTTGTATGGTTATTATCCAGCACCCCAAGCCAAGTGTGAAATCGCGCACAAGCATGCATACTGCGGCAAGACCCTCCGAATTGCAGCTGGCCAAGCCCACACCTCCCGGGGGACATGGCTTGACATCGGCCCACCGCCCCCACGAAAAAACTGCCGTCCTCCCGCGCACAGCAGAGCCCCGATGCATGATGGCCTGAGTGATGTAACTACAGCCACAGCCGAAGCGCAGCGCTCACCCTCCAACACGAAGCCCAGGTCCACCGCCAGGCTCTTGGTGGTGCCGCGCACCAGGCCCGTCACATAGTTGGCCACGCTGTTGGCGCTCACGTCCACGTCAATCTCCAGGTACTGCACAGTCAGCAGACACAGCGTACGCATGTAGTACATGTACTACACATGTAGTACACATGCAGTACATATGGACGTGTGGGTGGGTAAGGACATCCGCGCACACGTTGAGAGCGCCGCAGCATCCATACGCAGGCAGGCGCGTGCACCACATTACGGTACATGCTCGCGGCGTTGTGGATGTGGCTCAGCGTGCGTGTGCCTGCCCATAAATATTCGGACCACATTTGCGCACGCTACCATGTGCCGTACGATCCCTATTGGGATGCACACATGAATTGGATGCACACATGAATACGCCATTAATGTGCATCAGGCAGCGCGCGCTCACGTTGTCTGTCTGGTGGTAGTAGACCTTGAGCGCCTTGCCCAGGATGGCGGGCGTGGTGCCGACGCTCTGCTTGATCATCCAGCTGCCCTCCGCGATGTGCGGGATGAGCTTGAGCATCATGTTGCGCTCCTCGTCCGTGCCGTACACAAACCTGGGCGCACACGCGCGCAACCGCAACCGCGACCGCATCCACGCGTGGTGTCAACATCAGAGTGGTTCTTGTTGCAGCTGTGCATATCCTCAGCATGCCGGGTGTCATGCCAGCACGACTGCATGTTGCACCAATCGCAATACCAGTATGCAACACGCTGCCTCAGGCTCAGGCTCAGGCAAGTGTCTGGCACGCAGCATGCAGGAATGCAGCACTGCAGGGCTGCACAAGCCCCATCAATGAACACACATCGTAAGGTTGAGCAGTGCGCTGTCATGCAAGGTCGCCGCGCCATCCCCACACGCACCCCCACTGCCCCCCAACCCCTCAAGTCGAGTTCGCTGCTGCCACCGGCGGCGCTCATTATCCAGCGTTGCCGGATGCGCGCGCGGGCAATGGTTTTTCCTCGTTTAGCACAAAATGCAACTTTGTTATTCACTTTGGATGAATGCGCTCAGGAATGCGCCGAGCAAAACCAATCTACATCTGATCGTCCTAGTACACAGCAAGGCCGGCCGACCCGCCCGCACCTGTACAGCACGAAGTCGAAGGGCGACCAGTCGTGTGCGTCCTCCATGGGGTTCGCTGGCGGCTTGCCGAGGATGGAGGGGTGCTTGTCGCTCACAAACACGGCCGCCGTGACCAGCATCGGCGAGCCCGGCACCACGATGTTGATGATGATCGAGTAAGCCGCACCTCCCTTCCTGCAAGCGGTGGCAGTGCAGTGCAGCGCCGCCAGGCAGAGCGTGTGTGTGTAGGAATATGTGGGGAGCGTGTGTGTGTTTAGAAATGTTTCGTTCCCATGGGGCCATGCAGTGTGGGGAGGGTGTGGTGTGTGTGTGCGCGCCATCCTGCTGGTGGTGCGGCATGCATAGGTCGCGGCGGTCAGTGGGCCACGCTTGCAGGGCGCATGACGCCACGCCTCAAATGCACGCAGCCTACCCACCTACATAGGCTGGCGAGCACGAGCACACGGTCACGACACGCTGTCTTAAGCTCGGTGGCAGCAATCAGGGCCACAACTCGCAAGCCACGCGCCCGAGGCAGAAGCCAGAAAGCGGGTGCCGCGCGGCAGACCGCAACACCCACAGATGGCCATCAGACTAGGTTGTAAGTGTAGCGTCATACGAGCCATGCATCACCCTGGCAGGTGCGTGTGGTGGTGGTGGCAACTCACTGCACGGAGGGCAGGAAGCGCGCCACGTTCTGCATGGGGACCTGGTTGGGGCACATGATGAGGTTCATGGAGCCCAGCAGGAACTGCGGCTCGCCCGCCGCCACCTTCTTGCGGTCTTTCAGGTACGTCGCGCCACGCACCTGCAGCGGCCACCACCCACACGTTACGTGCACACGCACGCATGACATAAGCACACTGCACGGACCCACGGAAAGCACACTGCATGGCCCCACGGGAACCAAACAACTCTAAACACACGCGTTTGCATGCCAGTAAGGTGCAAGTCAGCGGAGTCTGTGTTGGAGCAGCCCACTGTCGGTGGTCGGTATATGAATACGTGTTGGCAGGGTCGTTTCAAGATGTGTGTCAATGCCAGCGACTGGCGGGGCGCGCAACACAAACCGCGCCAATACACGGTCAGGAGGCTAGGAAAAGGGGCCATCTTCATCTAGGGAGCCATCTTCATCATAAGGCGCGGCGCGCGGCAACGGCGCAGAGCAAACCGTCGTACCTTGAACGGCGCGTCGGTGCCAGGCATGTGGATTTCCTGGAAGAACTTGGTGTCCATGAGGGCCAGCGAGCGAATGTAGTTGATGTCCAGGGGCCCTGAAGGGGCACGTGCGGGCGCCGCAGGCTCCTCACCCTCCTCGTCGCCCTCCTCGGTGATGGACTGCGCACAGTCAAACAACAGCAGCCGCTTGACAAACAGTGTAGAAAGATGGAAGTAGGGCCAGGATGGCCATGACCCAAACTTCTCGGGATGCTGGCTTAGTCAGAATGCTCAGGGTGACTTTTGAGTTGAGCCTCGAGTGCCTGAGCCCAAGGTCCTCCCCTGTCGTCACCGGCAGGGGTGTGCCAAACAGACTATCATGTACTCAACGCTAAAAATTGCAGCACACACGCACCGCAATTTTCGGATCGTGGAACACAGGTGCTGAGCCGCTGGTGTGAGATGCAGTGCGTGTCGACGCCATCCTGCCCAGCATCGGAGTGGCCGCCGCGGGCTTGTTCTTCTTGGATTTGAGCTGCGACAAAGTCCGAGTTCCGCCATCCTGCACAAGTGTGGAAGAGAAGTTGGTGAGAAGCGAGCGCAGGTCAACTTGTTTTCGCGGCAATAGCGGTTTGGTATCGGAGCAGGTTGGCGGCAAACCACTGTATTACAAGGACTATTTAGAGGGTTGTCCAAGAGAAGTTGAAAGGTAGCTGGGACTTTGAGCATGGCGCATGGACGGCACAATGCGAGCAAGCTTGCGGTGGGGCCTAAATCCACCAAACCCTGCCAACCTTGCAAGCCAGAGCCTCCGGAGCTACATAAGCGCCCTTGCAAGAGGCATTTCTCCCTGACCGAGTGGTCAACCGACTGGGCTTTGGGGAACGGTGGTCGTGACGACCACCGCGGATGCGGTCCGCAGGGCTGAGGAGCGCCGAGCACAAGCTGAGCGAAACGACATCCCAGCAGCTGAGCAGGAAATCAGATCCCCGATAAAATATGGCGTCCAGAGCGCTGCTGACTTCTTGCTCTGGACTGGAGGGGCGTGAGGTCATTGCCACAACACATGCCGGAGTGAGTCTGACAAGGCCCGTCTGCTGCTTGTGAGCAGAAGCATCCCTGCTGCTGGGCAGGAAAGTGTGCTCGGGGAAAATAAGCAGTAAGTTGTATCCCAGCCGAACAACGGGGGGGCTTAAAAACACAGAAAATGCCGGAGCACACGCAAAAAACACCCTTCAGCTCCCTATCCCTAATCGTACCGCCCGAGGCAGCAGTACAGCGCCGCAAAACTGACATAGCACTACCGCACAGAAGCCAAAAAGGCGAGCGTTCCTCACGTCACGCACACGCGGCCCCATAGGCGACTGCGGTATTGCGCATGCACACTCACCGCCTCCATGCGCGCCGTGTTGGACGCGTCCGTGCCCAGGCTGAAGGGCTGCACCGTGAAGCGGCGCTGCTCGATCTCGTCGCGCAGCAGCTGTACCGCCATGAGCATGCGGTCCAGGAAGGAATCCGCCCAGCCGAGCGCCCAGCACGTCACCGAGCGCATAGGGGAGCGCGCGCTCACCGCGCCGCCAAGGTCCACCTGCACACATCGCCCCGCCAAGTACGATGCAGCACACCACCACAACAGACACACGGCAGCAACACCGGCAATCAGCCCGAGGAAAGCCGACACGATGCAGACGTGTGAGGTCACGCAGCCAATGCATGGCAACAACCGACTTGAAAGCTGTTCAAACGAATCTGCATGGGGCGGAAATGTGATGCACCACATGATGACTGCAGGGCCTGTACGCGCGATTCCACAAATGTGCTTGCCAACGTCCAGAGCCATCCCCATTCAGTACACTCTTGTGCCTCACGAGGCAGTCACAGCCATGCAAACTTGAATGCTGTCGAATAGGAGCGCGCACTGACATAAGGCTTGTTTCACTGAGGTTCAGAGCCGTATTTCGAACCCGGGTCTGAGACCCTGGTCCGAACCTCAGCAGAAACAGGCTCACAATCCCAGCGCCGCCAGTGATGAATACCGGTACAGCACCAAGTCTCCCCTCCCTCACCTTGAGGATGCAGGTGATGAGGCTCTCCGGGGACAGCCTGCCGCTGCCCTTGAGCCCCGCGATCGTGTAGCCGCCCTGCACCTGGCCACGCACCGGCTTCTTGAACAGCCCCGCGCCGAACTTGCCTGCGTAAAGGCGCAAACCGGGACGAGGCAAGCTCAATACCGTGGGTTCCATTTACCCTGTTGCTGCATAGGGGGTGTGAGCCCGCGGTGCCAGGCCAGGCTCTGCCAACAGACGTGTCCAGGCCCGGCTGGGTCTTGCGATGTGCCCCGCCCACGCTGACACGCAGCTCCGCCCGTGCATTGTATGCTGCACAGGTTGACCGTTGCCAAAGGCGTGTGCCATGGCGCGCCTGGATGCAATCTGACCTGGACGCGCAAATAGTGCAGTACCTAACCAGATACATGGCATCCGATGCAGTCCTATGTACCAATGTACCGTACTGATGATGTGTGCCTTACACGTATCCTGTCCAGCAGGCACACAATGTGTAGTGCGGCAGTCGACTGCGAGCCGAGCATACCTGCGGACGACCCATGGGAGGGAGGTGGCTCCACGCTTTGAAACTGCAAGCACGCACGCGCGCCAGCGGCAAGGATGCAAGTATCAGGCACATGCCGGCACGTCGGATTGGCGAATTGCAGCTGCGCTGGTGTACTCATGTGCGATGCGAAATGCTGCCACAACTGCAGGACTCATTGGTGCGTGCCTGCTGCCTGCCTGCCTGAATCATCACACGCCCCCGGTGTGCGTTGCAGTGGTGTGTCCAAAGAAACGCCCGTGGGGCCATGCAGTGTGACTCCCGTGGGTTGGCGCTTTGGGTCACCCCCGAACCACGCCAGCGGTCGACGCCTCACACTCACCAGCACGACCACCACGCCCTCCTCCTCCTCCTTCACCAGGCGCTCCAGCACCATCTCGCGCGGTGCGCAGAAGTACCCCGCGTGGCCGGACGCCGTCAGCACAATGCGCAGCACCTGCAGCCGCGTATCCAGTGATACGACCACAACCACTATCACAGGAGTGACATGCCACCACGCCAGCCTTGGTTGGTCTTCATGCATGAGGCGGAGGGCCAAGCAGCGAAGCTAAGCAGGGGTGTGTTGGTATCACATCAAAACAGTTCACCCCCCTCTGGGTGTGTTGGTATCACATCAAGCAGGGGTGTGTTGGTATCACATCAAACCAGTTCGGGAACATGAACACAAGCGCATGAACGCTGAGTAGCATGTGCACAAAGCGTGCAACCCCTCCTGGCGCATTGGGGAACCCCAAGGGGGGGGGGGAAGGGGGTGCAGGGAGAGGGCGATGCCCATTGCTTCCTGAATGCAGCCCAATGTCAATTAAAGTAGGGCGGGTTCTGTTGCACCATGGCATGCCGTGCATGTCAACGCAAGAGCCGAGGCATGCAAACGCAAGGGATGAGAGCACGATGTATGAATACACGATCCTGCTGGGGCCAAGGTGCGGGGTGCAGGGCTGCAAGGCGCAGCGCCGGGCGGGTACTCACGTCCTTCCCGTTGCTGTTGGGGTCCGCCTTGGAGCGCAGCACCTCCACGTACGCGGCGGGGCCCAGCACCGTGGTGTTGGCGCGGTTGCGGGTCAGCATGGCGGCGCACTCCATGGGGCTGCCGCGCACCACCGCGCTCGCCATGAACTCACCTGCACCAGCGCGCCGCACGCCGCCGCCGTCGCCACGCGGTGCGCAGCAGAACGCGGCGAAGCGTACGCCCGCACGCGCACGGTCGCGCACAACACACACACCAGTACTTTGAGCAAGCGGTCGTGGCGGAGCAACGTGCATAACCGCTGTCGCGAGGAAGGACTCAGGCCTGAAGCTCGCCACGATACCCCGGAGGCGCAGTTGAATGCGCTATGTTGGAAGCAGCGTACCCGAGCCTCGTGGCGACTGCTATTCTGGTGTGAACCTGTGTGCGCCACGATGCGGTGCCCAGCTGTTTCAGCGCCGATGTACCGGTAAGTGCGGTACCTCCGGCGCTGTCCCATATGCCTGCAGGCTGCAGCTGTCAGCGCTGCCTGCCTGCCTGGAGCCCACGTCACCGCACTGGGCGGGCCGCCACCTACGCCTCCCTCCGTTTCACACCCAGCCGCCAATGCTACACCGGTGCATGTGCATGATGGGTCACGCCCCCCTCACCTGACAAGGTCCCGGGGCCTGGGGAGTCGTGGCTGGCGCGCTCGTCGTGGTGGTACACCGCAACGCCGTTGGTCTGCCTGCAGCGCGTGAAGGCAGGACGAGCCGGGCGGTGGCAGCACAGCGCTCAGGCGCGTGCGTACACGCCACCATGCCTGCGTAACGAAGACCTTGAGTGCAGGTGCATGTGGCACAGTGTGGTGGTGCTGTCCACCTCCGCAACCCAGGAGTTCTTCACATACTGGCTCTCCTTGAACCCTCAGGGCCTGTTCACCTTCAGTTGAGCTGACGGATGGTATTGCAGTGGTCAAATGGTGCAAAAAGCGCCCCCTCGGCGGTGCTGAGCTGTACTGTTCAGCGTGGTTCTGCAGGTCGCACCTGTAGGGCACCCAGCGATGCTGCAGGGCTACCAGCTCCGGGTCCTCCTCTGCCGCTGCCTCCTCGCTGGCCTCCCTCGCTTCCAGCTCCTCGTCTTCTGAATCCACGGTGACCGTGTGGCCATCGGCTCCCTCCTCCCCTTCAGCAACCTCCGCTGCGTCGATGAAGCGCTCTGCCGTGGGCTCGTCTGCAGCTGCAGCGTCCACCGTGGCGGCAGGCGGGGCCACGGCCTTAACCGCCGGACTGGCGATGGGCGTGGAAGTAGCTGCGGAGAGTGAGGCAAAAGCATGGCTCAAGGGGCAGAGCGGTTGGAATATTTCGTAGTAGAGCGCAAAGTTGTAGGCTGCATAGGACAATATGGACAGCAGCGAGTGGAGCAGCCCACCGGACTGCCGGTACAGATTGGACTGGTTGCTGGTTGAAACCCACAGAACACAACAAGTTTTGCTTGACAGGTAATGAGGTATGGGCTGTGACAAAACACAGGCATAAAAGGAGCATCGAACAGGGGTGGCCTTTTCCCACACCTGCCTCCACTGTGTTAACTGCTCGGCAAAGAGTATGCGGAGCAACCCACAACTGAAACTCACCTGCCAGCGAGGGACTGAGCGATGTTTTCTGCAAAGGCGCACGCAAGGCACCCACCACCTTTTAGTTTCTTCCAAAAAAGTCAGCACAAAGGGCACAGAACGACCAGGGTGGTAATGGCGCACACAGCAGGCCAGCTCACCGCAAGGTCTGTGCCCTGGGACTTGAGGCGCTTGCGTTCAGCCATGTTCTCAATGACACCGCTGAACAGCCCGTACCAGCGCTTGGCCTCAGCGAGGCTCTCAAAGCCCATCGTGAACGACGAGTAGCCGTACGCCGCCCAAGAGCTAGGCCAGTCAACCGTGAACTCATACTGCGGTTTTCCAAAAAGCAAAAGCAAAGGGTCTGCCTAGGGGGTGATCACAAGCGCTCTGCACAGCTTGGCTGAGTTCCGGCCCTGACGTTGACACGCCACCAACCGCCCTCGACACACTCCAGCGACGCCAACAAGCAGGGGTGACATAAGCAGCACAAAGACGTGTGTAAAGCGACTGTTTGCATGTTGGGCTCACCAGATCCAGCTGCCTGTACGCGCTGCTGCTTATCGCTGCGGTCACGGTCCAAGTCCCGCGAGGCCGCTCAGTCCGCTTCACCGGCTTCATAGCATCAGGCGAGCTGGGTACGAGCGAGCAGTCCTTGAGAATCCAGGAGCGCTTGTTGCTGGGCTCCTTCTCAACGTCATGGTATGTCTCAAATCGGTCAGCGTAAAGCTTGATGTGGCGCAACACCACGAGAGAACTGACTGTCGTGGACTTCCACGCGTTGCCCGATTCGATGGGTGCAGTGGCTTCAGGATCAGGGTCCTGGAACCAGGCACTGGTGGCCTTTGACGATAAGTCCCCCAGGAGAGACATATCGTGTGTGTGCAGGCGTGAAAGCGAGGCAACACAGGCCGCGAGGGGTCAAGGGTTTATGCAACGTTGGAACAGGCACAGGTCCTAGTACTAAGGCCACTGCTGAGTTACGAACGCTTTCAAGCTCTATGGCTGTGTAGGTGTACGAAAAGCGGGTCACACTCAGCATTGAAGCTCATTCATCTCTCGCGTGTGTACCTGCTGCTGTACAGCATACGGCAGCGCAGAGTCACTCTGTAACTCTTGTGATACCACATTCTAATCAGGAGGCAAACGTGTGAGCTGGTGTTATGTTCAACAAGTGCTGCTTCACATACTGCTGCAACTGAGCTAACCCATCAAGCACGTTTCCATCCAAAGTGGAAAGAACGGATGTTTAGGCTGGTGGTGCCTGCACTGGTGCAGCCAACACTTGTGGCCAGTGCCACAACCGCAGGTTACGCTGCTCTTACTCTAGGTGTCAGTCATACGTTGCAGAGCGTGCTGGCAGCAGAGGTGCTCACGCCTGCAATCGCTTCATCAACAGGTAAAACAGCGCAGACAGGGAGCTTCACGGACAGCTCATGTGGCTACCATAGCGTCAGCAGCAGTGGCAGGCCTTCAGCGTTCGGACGGCATCAAGGCCTTCAACCACAAACTGCTTGGGAGTGCACTGTAGACCGGCGCACGTTGGCAACCCGCAGCGGCCCATCGGGGCAGACAACCAGCAGCAGTGCATCGTCATCTGCCCAAAGACCACACGAATTGTCCGATGATGAGATTGCAAGCGTGCGCGCCCGCATATTCGGGGACCCGATACGCCCGGATGAGCGCTCTGGCCGACGCGTGCTCGCCAAGCCGCTGCAAGGATCTGAGCTTGCCAGCTATTATTTTCTACCAGCAAAGGAAGTACCTGGCTTTCACAACGAGGAGCAGGAATAGTAAGTCTTCCTGCTTGCCCCTGTGGGACATCATCAAGTTGTGCCACGTGCACTTTCGGCTGCGCTCCAACCAGAAGAACGTCTTAAACATGGTGTCACTGTGTAACGTCCTGCCTGCAGCATGCTGGTCAAGCAGCAGATGAAGCGACGAAAGAAGGAAGATGAAGCACCGCCTGTAGAAGCCGCTGGCAAGAAGAAGAAGTGAGCGCCTCGCGTACACCCCACTGTGGTGTGCAACGTCAAGGCGGCCTTGCAGCAGCTTAGCGTGCGTGCAATAGTGGACGTCGCGTGCATTTTGGAGGGGTTCTGCACAAGTGACATGCTGTCGCGGGGTGACGAAACACACTCATCGCACACAATGCAGGTACTTTGTTTGGGTGCGTTTGAACGTTTGCATGTGCGCTTCTAGTACCGGTGTGCTGAGTCTGAGGAGCTCAGAGGGATGTCTCAAGTGGGGCCCTGCATTCATTGCACGAGGATGCCGTGCGTGATGCAGTCAGTGCATACCTGCATACCGGCAGATTGATGAGCACCGTAGCATACATGCGCGTGCCATTTTGGATGCCTTCAGATTTGCACCCTGCTTGATGCCATGCATGGTGCCGAGAGCATGTGGTTGCACGCGCATACGCACATACACTCGCGCGTGACCCACCAGGAGCTCAGCCACAGCGCCTCTCTGCATTTCCTCTATAAACACACACACGCACACTTCATGGCCCCACGGGAAGCACCTCGCATATGGGGCCACAGGAAGCTAATCCAACTGAATACGCTTTTGGCAGCGCACTGCTGTACCAACTCAGTTTCCGCCCTACTCTGCTTCAGTTTCCACCCGGGGCACAGCTACACCGTTTCTTTATATTGGCATACAACACACGCACACGCCTCTACCGCACACAGGCAGGAACCATGAACCAATCGCGGCCATGATGCCAAATGGCCAAAACAGGGCCCTACTCAAACAACAATGAAACCTTTGATTCGCAAAATGCCATGCTGGCTAGTGGTGTTGAAATGCAATTTCAGACAGGGAAGGAGACAACACGCGGCATGGGCACTTACATGTTGATCACCGGTGGCATCAAGCGCCCTGCCGCCCAAGACTGCCGTTGCAGACGGCATGCGTGCGTGCCACAGGCCTCGGAACACCATCGTCAACGCGGCCAGCACGTCCTGGCGCTGGCGCGGTGCCAGCGGCTGATGCTGCTCCGCTGCATTGATCAGCCTTGTTGGTGCTGCGCGTGCTGTCGATCGTCCCGCTGCCTGATTGACGCACGGTGCGTGTGGGTTGTTGTTAACACTGCACCAGAGACCCAGCTTACTACTTGGCGTTCAAAGTCCACGCCGGGAAACCCACGCTCCGATTTTGTTCGGAGCGGCTGAGTTCAAGTGCTTTGCAGCCGCTGCGGCCGCCGCGTCACCCACGCTGCCCCGGTCAAAACCCATAAACCCGGTGGGGTGTCGAGCTCGGCTCAACTCGGGCGCTGTGGTGCTCGTGGGACATACACTGTCACGGCATACATTTTGTGCGCGCGGGATGTTGTGCAGTTTCCTGGCTCATTCCAGGCTGAAGGCTCACGTGTGGTGAGTTCAAGGGGTGGGGTGCATGCATGAGGATGTGTGTGTTGGTGCATGTGTGTGGAGGGTTGGTGCATGGGAGTGTGCTGAGGTGCCAGCCAGTGCCAGCACCAGCCCGTATGTGTCCTGGCTGCTGATCGTCGTGACGTCCCAAACGCATGGCCCAGAGGGTGGCGCCGCCAAAACGCAGCGAACCGAGTGCCCGGGACTGACTAGGACATTGTGGCACGTGACGATGAAAAGAGCCGGTCGTTCACTGGCAGCGAGGCCCAGAGGCCCCTGTGCAGGCGAACAATCATGCCAGACGCTAAACCCAACTGACGATCGATGGCCTCTAAACGGGCGGGACGCCCAACATGCAAAATGTGTGTTTTTGTGACCCAGAAAACACCATGCTCCTTCAATGGTGCCAGGCTGGGAATGTGCTAGGCTGCATGTACATGACATGTCCTATCTACCGAGATGCTCGCCAGCCTGGCACCAGTTCAGGATCCCTTCCAATACTAGGCCTGGAGTTGCACCCGTGGTCATGATTCGGCCAAAACACGTAACTTCAAACCCTCATAACTTTGCATGCAGGAGGTGAAATCGAGCTGTGAAAGCATCTTCATGATCCCTGCGAAGTGTATTGTATGATTGGCATGTTTGCAGTACCATCTAATACATAGAGTGTGACACTGCAGTCCAGCATTTGGGACACAAAACACCGTTAATCGCCAGCCGTGCAAGCCACATTTCATGTACGATTGTAGTGTCAGGTGGTAATTCTGAGGTCACGTGCTGTCCAATAGCATCGTTGGTGCACGGCAAGCCGTCTTGCGCTGCGACATAGGACCGCATCGTACGCATGGCAGCATCAGAGGGCGTGGCAAGCAATCCGTCACGACCACCGTTGGTTGACTTGTGTTTGACATGCATCCCTAGGCTAGTCACTGCTATGTGCATTTAGTTCACATGTGGTGGCGTTATGAGCAGGGGAGGGCCTCTGCCCTCGGTGCCTCGCACTGAGACGCAGCACGGTCTCGGACGTGGTCCGGAAGCGCCACATAAGACTGGCCGCGAGCTTGCGCACAAACCACCACATGTGAAGCAAATGCACATGACAGGTGTTATTGGGAAAGCCTCCTGGCGGCAAGCTTTTCGTTTCTCTGGCGGGTTCTGCAGCCGAGACCGCCTGGGCTACAATTCCAGCAGCAGTCTTGAGCAGCACAGCTGTGGGTGCTCATGTTTTAGTGGTTTATAAAATGGTTTTGTGCTCCTCACCACTCCAGCAGGTGGGCTGAGACCAGCGTGGCTGTCCATTCCCTTGGGTCATGCGCGCTTGCCCTGCATGTCCGGACAGAGCCAGAGGCTCTGCGCTTGCACGACATGAAGCTTGTGCCTGACATACATCAGCTTGGCTGTGCTCATTGTCTCCCGGGGCAAGCCACATGTGCTGAAAACTCAATCTTGGGCGCATTGCCGGAGGGAACACAGCAAGCCTACATGCAAGCGCCTTGAGCTCGGAGGTCTTGAGTTTGCATATCAGAAGTATATCTGCCAAGTTGCATGGTCTGGGGCGAACCTCACGGCTAACTGACTTTCACTCTGGGGCCCTCAAAACTCTAAAGTGGAGTGCAGATTGCCCATTGGGAGCACCGCGAAGCCTGCGGAGACGGAGTGAGTACCCAAAGACAAACGTTAAACACCAACACGTATTTTGGGACTTTAACACTGCCATTTTTCCATTGGGGTCCTGCCCCTCTGGATGGCCTCTGGATAGCCCAATTTGCTGCCAGCTTATTTCTGACATGCCCCTGTTGGCTATATGCATTTGCCCTCAGCCGGCGCCTGTGATGGGTTTGGCCAGCGGCGTCAAGCAACAACCTGCCACCTGGCGTCGGTCGACCCCCACTTGGAAGAAAACCACCCACCAGAAGGAAACCAGAGGTCAACCACCCATCGAAACAAAACAGTGGACGCGTATTTTCCAAAGCAAAGGCTTGAATGGCCAAGCACTCGGCTGGCTGCCTGCCCTGCAACGGCACAGCACGGCCACAGCCCACCATTTCGCCATACCACAACAACCAACCCACGGTTGCGGCTGTCGCCCCTGTCGCTTGAAAACATTCCAGGCACCTGGTTACAGCGTTGGTGTCCTATGCAGAGCACGTAGCCATACAGCCCGCCGCACACGCAGACCACGACACTTGACCACGCATGTGTGCTTTACACTGATGGCGCCACGAGTGGCACCCACAGCAGTCTAGCGACGCGCCTGTTTCTGTAGCACAGGACGAGTCATGCTAGTTCCTTCTTCTCCACCACCCGGCCCACCACACAAAATGGAAAATCCAAAAAGAGAGAAAAAAGGTGGATGTAAAACAACTCGTGCCGGGGCCTTCTCATCAGCCATACCCTAGTCCCACGAACACACTAGTCATCGTCCTCTACTCCTCCTCCTCCTCCTCGCACGTCGCGTCCAAACAAGGTCAGGGTAATTGTCATCAGGGTTGAGTGTGAGCCCGACATATGTATGTGATGACCGCCTGGATGCTATGGCTTCGCACGAGCGGGCGCGTGCCGACACAGCGGTATCGTGGACTCGCGTTTCAGGCGGCGCTTTCGTCACCTCACGTCTGGCTTGCTGCTGCCTGATGAAGGAACAACCCCGACTGCTGGCTTGCTGCTGCCTGAGACGGAACAGGGGGGTGGCCACACCAAGCCAGAAGGCCGACTGAGAAACAAGTGCGCTTAGTTAATACTCTTTTGTGCAATGTGCTGTCCTATTGCAAACACAGGGCAACATGGGTCACAGTGTGCTCGCCGTGCTCGCTGTGCTCACGCTTGCGGCGGGTGCAGTTGGTGAACACCTGGTCTATGACGTGCCGTATTTCAAGGAAATGCTGGGAGAATATGGATATTTGGGTGAGACTATCTAGAAGCAACGTTGTGGCTTTGGAGGAATTGGTGTAAAAGTGTGCGTGTGTTGTTCAAACAATTGTTCATCAAACCCTGCTGATGGGTTCGCTGCTCGCCCCCGCGGACTGGCCCTGCGCTAGCAAACTTCTTCTCCTCCATATTCATCTTGTGCTTTGTTTAAAGGCGGTGGGTCGGCCGTTATTACGATCGACACCGTGGCGAACACCCTGCGTTACCAGACGACGTTTACAGGCTTGACGTACCCGACGGACGGCACGGTGAGTACGCAAGCAAGCTAGAGGTTGCACACTCTATTTTATCGTGTACACATGTCATCTCACACTGGCATTGGTAAACACCAATCTGAGCATCGAGCATGATGTCATGCTCGTCCAACGGCAGGGCACTACATGCAATGCGCTCACATGACATGCTGTGTGCGTGCACCACCGCTCCATGCATGCTGTCTGTGTGCAGATTTGGCTCTGGAAGTACAGCTGCACGCCTGAATTCCCTATGAGCTTTCACTGCAATCCTTACCAACCGATGACGTCGTACGGCTACAACCTGGGCCTGGGCATGCACTTCCCCCCGGGTCTCAAGGCGGGCACGACCGACTACACCTACCAACTGGTAAGTTTCGAGTATGTTCCACCTGCATCGTCGGGCATGGGGCGGGGCGGCTACTTAGCAGTGGTGGCTGGTGAACACCACCTTCCTATAGAGGCTAGTCTTTAGACACATGACTATGTTGTGCGTGAGTCGGTGTGCGTGGCAGTTGCGGGGGGGGGGTCAGCCTCGGCACAAGGTCCCCGGGGATCCCGACTGTTCCCTTCGCTATCTGCTTCGCTATGCAATTCAACCTTACGCCCATCAGGCCAGCAGCCTTTGTGTCGATCACCGTGATGCCCCTTGCCCTTGCGCTTGCAGGTTGGCCCAGATCTAGGCAGCCTCACTGGGTCTTTGGCTGACTTCCTGGCCGTCCTCAAGGATCCGTTCGCGGCGAACGGACAGGGAGCAAACCTCGCCATCGGACTTCTCGACACGTACGCATGTGCTTATGTGTATTAGGCCGGAAAGCATCTCTTGAAGTAGACTCTGAGGGTTTAAGCATACGAAGCACGCGCACATGCACACGCACACGCACACGCACACACTCCTCCGCTGACTATACTTGTGCCCTGTCTACTGGCGTACGTGCATCCGCAGTAGAATCAACAAGCAGGTTCAGATTGGCGGCGCGCTCGTACCACGGGTAAGTGAGCCTTCCACCCGCCGCGCATGCATGAATCCTTGGGCACGTGTGCTGAACGAGCCGCCCACACCGCCCGACTCAGCTGCCGCAGTTGCTCTTGCACTCATGCACACACGTTTGCACATACCGCGCACACTAGTCCTGCACAGAAGCGCAGCACGATCAGCCATAAATTGGCCTGCCCGACCGCTAGATGTGAAGTCACTCATCCTTGGGGCAGTCAAATGAAATGTGCGTGTCATGGATTGGGTAATTGGATTGCATTGGATTCTTTACCAGGATGGCATTGTGGCGCTTCTGAGCTGTGACTCGGAGGCCAACACTCCCCGTTATGAACCAACGACTGTCTGCATGCGTGCATCGCTGCCGGTTGTGGATTATCCCTTGTCGTGGGCGCACATGCCACACTCCCGCCATTGCCACCTACTGGCACCACATGCACACAGTGACGCTCAATGCAGAGCAGATGGATTGCTGCTGGCCTCCATAGGTTCGCGTGTTGTTGCATGTCTGCTCTAATACCTACTCGGTCCCCCCACCTGCCCGCCCAGGCCGAGGTGTGCTTTCCGGAGGTCTCCACAGTGTTCCGCCTTTCGCCAACGGGGACCAAGGAAGTTGTCGCCATGCCTGAGCTGCGCATCGGCGACACCGTTGAGTGTGTTGAGCGCCAGCCTGTGTTCAAGGCGGATGGGTCCGTGACCTCTGCCGCCGGCGGCAAGGCATCCACTTGCCAGGTGGGTAGTGCAAACTGCATGCGGTTGGGCGAGGTTGTGTTTGCACAGCCGCAGTGTGCGAGCATGACTGAACAGTTGGAGGTGTTGCCCATGTCAATTGAGGATGCGCATACTTGTGTATTTGACTCAGAAGTCAACCGGCCTTTCTGCTGGTAATGCATGGCCAGTGGTGTTGGGGTCTAAGCATGACGTGATCTCACGTGTATGTTGTCCAAGCAGTAAATGCATGTGCATGTGTAAGGCTTTAGCGTTTGCGTCACCGTGCCATTTCACGCACGCACGCACGCACGCACGCACGCACGCACGCACGCACGCACGCACGCACGCACGCAGCTGTGTCCCAACCTCAAAACCCAGTACAGCCACCCCTCAAAACACATTACCCGCTCACTCGTCTTAATACTCGCCTTCAAACGCTTCCCACAAACGCAGGTGTACGACTACAAGAAGGCCTCGCCCGACACCAAGGCCGAGTACACCTTCATCACCTACGACCGCCCGGAGGGCGCCAAGCCGGGCGTCCTGGCAGCCTCCGCCAACCACCACATCCTCAACCCCAAGACCGGCCTTGCAACACACGCGGGCTCCCTCACCACCGGCGACGACCTGCTGGTGCTCGACGACGGCGCCCTCACCACCGCGCACATTCTCAGCGTCAAGACGGCCAGCGCACGGGGTGCCTACGTCCCGCTGCTGACCAAGGGCGGCTTGCCCGTGGTGGATGGCGCCGTGGTGTACCCCTCCTCCGGCGAGTCTGACGTGGGCTTGGACGCCAAGTTCTGGGGCCAGTACTTCCTCACTGCGCCCGTGTGGCAGGCGCTGGAGAGGCAGCAGCCTGCCGCCTCTGTTGGTCAGTCCCTGCAGGAGATGGGCAGTCACGAGGGCAGGACTGTGGGAGCTTTCACCCAGAAGTTCTATGCCGTCGCCGCTGCCGCAACCAAGGAGGGCCGCACGTTCAAGAACTGGGCGGGCGTCGCCGCAGAGATGCATGCCGCCATCACCAAGGGCAAGGTGTACAGCGAGGAGGAGGCGCTGGCAGTATTTGACAGGCACATTGTTGTGCCGCCGACGTCTGTTGCGATCTGACGTGCAGCATACAGGCGGTCGGTGTTGATTTCTGGCCGCTTGCCAGTCACCACTCACATTCCAATAACTTGATTGACTCTGAACTAAATTTGTACATGCCCACGCCACACACGGGGAGCATCGTATATGCACCTGTTTGTGTGCACCCACTTTCTTACGTTGCTTGAGTGCAGGCACGCGCGTTGTGCAATTGCCTTGGGTGCCTCGATGCGTATTGGGTGCGTGGCTACTCGGTGCCGCCTCAAAGAGCGCCCACCGCGCCCAGGAGACAGCGCACTGTCAAACTGTATGATTTGTTATGTACTTGTTCCTTCTGGGAGCCGTCTTCGCCGCTATAAGTGCACATGACTTGTGCCGGACTCACCGTCGGCGCGCTGAGCGTGCTCTGCAGATCATTTCCTGCAGCCACTCGTGCTTGTCATTATTAGTGTACTCTTCCCCAAATTATGGTAGCATCTGCCTCTGTATGCACGGAGCTTTAATCACCTCCTAGTGCAACGATTCAATCCTGCATATATCCAATCCTGCATTATGTTACTTCACCGTTGCATCATGTGTGTCTGCGCTGTTGCATCTGTCAGGGCGGATTGCGTAACGTGACCGATCAGGTGGCATGTACTGCTATCGTCCCATTTCACATTTTTGCATGCCGTACACTCGACCGGCTTTCCGGCAGCGGACCGCTGCATGCGCTCCTAAACAACCAACTCACTGCGCAACACGTGCTCTGCTGTGTGCACAGCACATGGCGGGTTGCAACCACCGGTAGTTATTGCACTCTTGTGCTTTGAACAGTAACCAGTCCAGCTGCTCCAGTTGGTACTGTGGTATGCACCCAATGCCTGTCTGCCTATCAGCAGTGCAATGAGGCTCCTGGCATTCGCGGCTTTGCGCACAGCATCCATGGGCTGGGCGGGCTCGGCCCTGAGTGGCGCTCCTGGAGTGCTCACACCTCAGCTGGGTGTCGAGTACTTACGATGTGATGCACGGGCTCTCACCCAGCGCTTCTCTTTTGTATAGCTGTTGTCAATTCGCCCGAGAAGTCACAAGTCTGTCACTGATGAGAACTGTGTTGTTACCACTGTCAGCAGGGTCTGATCAACCTTGTTTGTGCCGCAGCGCTATGCCAGCCTCAGTGTACTGAAGCCTGTTACAGCTAGCCGCACCTAGCACCACATACAAAAGAGAAGCGGCTGTGCAGCGCTTTCCCTCGAGAAGGCGTCTCCGCCCTCCGTTTCACACCTTCATTTTCAGGTTTCGCCTTTTCAGGTCTTCCTCCGCTCAGTAGCTGCTCTCTGCAGGAGCAGCTTGCTGGGGAAGGTTTTGCCGCCCTGGAACCTCAGCGTTTTTCAACAGCAGAGCGGGAGCGGCAGAGCAGCCTGACACATGTTCCCGACAAAAAAAAAGGAACATACGGGTGCCAGGAATGTGTCAGGTGTTCCCGACAACTAGCCCGCTGCGGGTGCGGCAGCAGCTCAGAGGAGGAGCCTCCTCAGGAATGGCTTGCAGTCGCAGCTGATCCACCACAGCAGGATCCTGCTGTGCAGCCGTACAGGAGGGGGGTGCGCATCCACAAGCTGCTGTTGCCGCTTGTGCCTGACCTCAACCTTCAGTTGCGCTAGACCTGCTAGCAGGACAAGCATTTGTTGCTGCAGAGGTTGCCTTGGTTGCGGCGCAGCAGCAAGAGGAAGATTTAGCAGCCTGGGAGGTTGACGCTGCAGCGCTACAGCAGCCAGCTGGCTGGCGCTGCGCCGACCGTCTGACATCCTCCGTCCGGCGCAGCCCACGCTACCATCGCTGCACACAGCAGTTGGTGATGCAGGCGCAGGCCCTTCAGGCAGTGGTTCTGGTGGTGGCCCACAGTCACCATTTGCCAGCGACGACGTCTTGGGCTCACCTTTACCACGGTCTCGCCAGCAGTCACCTGAGTTCCACACACCTGGTGCTGGTGCCACACCAGGAGCTCAGGCTCAGCGGACTTCCTTGGGTCCATCTAGCCCTACGCATCCCCTTGCCTGCTCTTCTCCGGCGCAAGTTGCACGGTTACGCAGACGACGACGTGGAGCGTGCGCGCCAGGGTTTGGCAAGCCCTGGCATACAAACGATCAGTGCGTGGAGCAGAAGCAGAAGCCCCCTGGCGCACGCCCGTCGCCACAGCAGCAGCATCAGCATCAGAGGGGGCCGCGGCCGCAGGGGCAGGGAAAATGGAGGCAGGCCGTACCCAGCGTCGCCCTCCAACCAGGGGTACCTGCGGCAGCCGTCGCAGCAGCAGCAGTGGCAGCAGCGCGCGCCAGCGTCACAGGGCAGCTATTACCCTCCGCCTCCCAGCTACGCCTCATCGCATGCGCCCAGGCCCTACATGCCTCCACCACATGCCTCCTGTCCGGTGTGGTTTAGCGCAGCTGTGGGGGATGGAGCAGGGGGCGCCAACATGCAGGCTTCCACGCCATGAAGAAAAACAAAACGCCTCCCATGCAGACCGCGTTTGCAGCCCTGGGCCCCATGTGAGCGGGGCCTTCCGGGTCAGCTGGTCCAGTCCTGATCTGCCAGTACCCCAACTGCCAAGCATTGCACGGGCACGCCTTCTCCAACTGCCAATTTCGGCAGTCACAGTCTGAGTAGCAGCAACGCTACGCGGCAGCGATAGATGCAGCCGGCTACGCGCCTTTGCAGGCGGGCAGCGAGGCCGCGTACTCACGCTACAGCGGAGCTCAGGAGTGGTACGCTCCGGCCGGCCGGCACACGCTGGCGGTGGGCCCGTGGTACCCCGCGGCAGGCGCGGCTGGTCTCAACGGCCAGCGCAAGCCCCAGGGTTTCATCTAGGGCTTTGTGCAGCCGGCAGACCTGCCAGTGCAGCGGCTCCTCGCCAGCGATCGCGCAGCTAAGCGCCTCTCGTCTCAGCATACAGCCCAGCCGATTGGGTGGCCTGCTTCGGCGCCCGCCACGCCTCTGGTCCGTGTGCCTGAGGCGCCGTTGGTTGTGTCGCCTGCTTCGGCAGAGCAGACCCCTTCGGCACCCGCCACGAGTGCCGAGCGTGTGCCCGAGGTGCCGATGCCTGAGGTCCCCACCGAGGTGTCCAAAGGTGCAGTAGAGCCAGCCGCGCCTGCGCCGCATGAGCCTGAGGTGCCGTCAGTTGAGCCGCCTGCTTCGGCAGAGCTGGCCCCTTCAGCACCCGCCATGCGTGCGGGGCTCGAGCTTGAGGCCGCTGCCAGTGAGGCTAGTGAGTCGCATGGCTAGCAAGCCGCCACTATCAATGCTGCTGCTGCTGCTGCATTGTTTGCTACATTCGCTTGCGGGGCGATTTTCCTGCTTCGGCCATGCGTGCAAGGGCCGCGCCCCTCCTGTTCGGGCCACTTGGGATTGTTGTGTGAGCTGTCGCATATCGCATATCGCATTTATGCTTTTGTATGTGTGACTCACTGACGCATGTCTTGCCTATGGCTTTTGTGGCCTGGCCGAACTTCACACGGACCCTGCACACCTTTCCCGTGGCCATAGTAATGCACAAGGCGCTCTGTAATCAGCGGTATCACACTGCTTTTGCAGGATGCAAAGCGCTTTGAGCGCAAGTTTAGCTCTTCGGCAGACGGTTGAGGCTTGAATTGAAGCTGCCGTCTAGCAGGAGGCAGACAGCGAATCGCATCGGTAGGATTTAGCAGCACTCTTCTGAAAGCATATGATGATAAGAGTGTTACGCTCACTCATGCTACTGGCGGGACACGCAGGCTGCAGGCATGACCTGGGTGTGGCGGGGTTTGTGGAGGTGCAGGCGTTAGGTCACTTGTATGCACAACTGGACATGCACCAGCATGGCTTGGTATGCCAGCGTGTGCAACGGATGGGTGCTTTTGACAGTGTGTGTCAGAAAGAGCGCCCAACCTTGGGGGCATGCTGTGTGATTCCCATGGGGCCATGCAGTGTGCATATGCGTATGCGTATGGATACCAGGTGTGTGTGTGTGTGTGCATGTGTGGGAGTCAGCAAGGCGACCCTTGCGAGGGCCGATGGGTGTATGGAATGAAAGCAACAACCGGTAGGTGCAAACTTGCCGGGTTTGTGGTTGTAAGTGGGAGCATTTGCTTGAGTTGCAGGGTTCTACATTGGGAGTAGATAATGAGTGCTGCTGCCGTTGGCCCCGCAGGCGTGTGCATGTGGTATGCGTTCCCTGCGCAGAGCACACGCCCAGGCCAGGCCAGACCAGGCCAGCCACAATTACGCTATGGGGTTGCATACGTGCATGTGCGTGACACAATTGGTTGCACGCATCTGCATCCTATAACGATATAACGAGTACAAGCTCGGGAGGCAACACCCCCATGGAAAACACATACTCTTCACACATAACACGGCTTGAACTCGTCACTCAGTGTGGCAACTCTACCGCTATGATTAGGCGTCTTGTGTAGGGGAGTCGCTGGACGCAGCATGCACCGCCGGTCACAGGAGCGTGGAAAACATGTCGAAGCCCAGCACGCCTGTCCGGCGTTCCAAAGCCACAAGGCCTGGAAGTGCAGGTAGGGACTGTTGGTGCCACGGCTTGGTTGAGGTTGGTGTTTGGATTGCCTGTGCCCTTGCGCTGACGCACCAGGACGCCGCGTGACTGCTGAAACCGTTCCACCGCAGGCGGGGAGGAGATACCCTTGACAGCCTCTATGGAAATCCTTACGCCAGGGTCAGCGTGAGAGCCCGTGCCTTGTCGCTTTGCTCTTGTGCTGTTGAAGGTCCTCAATTTGCTACTGACAATGGCCAGTGTTGTCTCTTGCGCAGGGTTTCACTGGTATCAGTAGCAAATTCTATAGAGCTCCGAGGTATATGCCTACCCTGTTGCGTTAACCTGCTGTGTGAGCTGCTTGTTACCTGTGGGTGCACATGTTCATGGGCTCCGCTTGTGCAAGCCTCTGAAACGGCGGTGTACCTGGACCTTGTTGCAATTGCAGATAGCAAAAGCAAACCCAGATTGGAGGCAGCAACATCGTTATCTCTCGCAAGGTTAGACGATGACCTCAGCACAACTTGCGACTGCACACATTGACCAACATGAGTGCGCCAGGCTTGGAAATGTTGTATGGTACCAGTTTAGCCAGGTTGTCCATATTATCATTCTCACTGTGCTTTGCATGCTTCCTGCAAACCGCTGCCTTAGGACGCGAAGTGCAGATGGGCGACGCCCGAAATCATCATCCATAGGAGCAAGCGGGGCCACGGCAGGTGTGCGCACGTCGTCCTCACAGGCGCCGTCCTCACAGGTATGCCATAAGTGCCAGACTGCCAAGAATTGCTTTCAGGCGCACTTCCCTCGTTGCGTGTGCACAACATTGTAAAGTGTCCGCCTCACAGTCTAACGACACGGCGTGGCATGTGGCTAGTGCGGAGGTGTGCACGGCTGCTGGGGGCGGCGCGTTGGGTTGTCAGGCTCAAAACCACCTTTGTACTATTGCATGCGTTCTGTTGGCTGCCCTGCCCGGTGCTGACCTCGCACGCCTCGCAGTCGTCCCTTACGCTGTCCATCTTGGCACAGCAGCAGCAGCAGCACACCCTCAACCCGCAGCAGCACGAACCACAGCTCCAGCAGCCCGCTCCGGCCCAGGATCAGCCACGCCCCAGCACCGCTGCCTCCACCACTTCCACTGCGTTCAACCCGGTGGATGAAGGGCTCGAGGATGGGCCGCTAGCGGCCACGCAGCAGGTGCGCTTGCCGCAGCACCACGAAAGCCTCAGCAAAGCGGCCGCACGCCACAGATACGATGAGCACCGCGAGTCGGTACAGCAGCAGCAGCAGCAGCAGCAGCTGCCGCACGCGCCTGCGTCGCCGATGCAGCAGCAGCAGCTGCAGCAGCCGGAGCTGCACGCGCCGGAGCAGAGCGGGCTGGTGTCGCGGCCGGACACTGCATGCAGCGAGCAGCCTCCGCCTACCCCGGGCTCCGTAGCGGGGTCAGTGGCGGCGTCCGTTGCGTCAGGTATGTTACAACTCCACAGGCCCCAAGCGCACTAGCACCACCACATGCATGCGCATCGCGCCCCCACACGCGTGTGTGGCGCTGCGCTCCCTCAGGGACGCGCCACAGCACACGCATGGCATGCGAAACTCTGTGGCAACGTGGCAGAACAAACCCGCGTTTGCATCGCATCGCATACACGTCTTGCGCTTGCGGCGCCAAACGTGACTCACGACTCCTAAAGCCATGGCAGCTTGCGGCCGCGCACGATTCAGCGCATGGTGTGTGCCGCCGGCCGTTCCTTTCACTACGGTGCGCACGCCCGTGTTCTTGGTACTATAGCTCTGCGTCATGGCTCATGAGTCTTGCTCCTATGTTTTTGTTTGCAGGGCGTGTGGGCACGAGCACATTCTTCACCGCGCTCCGTCGGTCCTTCCAGGATGGCGAGGACGGCGAGAATGACGATGCGGAGGATTACGATCTAGGTCACCCCAGTGACTACGCAGCCAACGGCTACGGGCACCCCCATGCGGGCCTCCTGTCGCTGACTAGCAGCCGGGGCAACCCCATGCAGAGCCCCTCAGCATCCTCAGCAGGTGGGTGGATTGAGGGACTAATGCGGGAGGGTCCGCCAAAGCCAAACCCAGGTGGATCGATTCCCAGACTCACATGTTGCAATTTGCACGTGCGTTGCATACTTGCATTCGATGCAGAATGCTTGATCGCTCGCCAGAGAGGGCAGCGGCGGTGCGGAGAGTCCTCCTGGGTGTATTACATTACAGGACCCTCCTTGCTTTTGGCACAGATGCCGAATCCACAGCCCAGGTCGGCTGAACATCGCACATGTGGAACGCCTGCTGCGTATGTGTGCCCGGTGGGGTGGTCCTGGCAGGCGATGACGAGCCTCAGGCTCAGCTGGACGAGGATGACGAGTACGCCATGTACATGCGTGAGGCGGACACCATGGCAGCAGCGGAGACCAGCGCGGCCATGACGGACTACAGCAACCCCATGCTGGTGGGTGCCTGCGCAATCCTGACATACGCGGGTCCAAATGCTGACCCAACCCATATGTAAACGACCCCGGGCATCCAGCCGGGCATCTGGTTGGTCCGGTCAGGGGAGCTCCATGTGAGCCACCAACACAGGTGCTCACCTATGTGGAGTTCAAATGGGTACAACACCATTGCCTGAGGCGCAGTCAGTGTGCTGCTGTCAGAGCGTGTTTCTGCATCCCATTATTCACATGGCAAGTCGCTCTGGCAGCGCACGCAGGGTGAACCACCAAAGCACGCCGCTGCGTGCTGGTTGGCCGACACTCAAAAGGAAACGGCGGCCGGCATGGCATCAAGCTGCAAGCATCTCTCACTCGGGGGCTGGCATGACATTAAGCATGGCATTAAGCTGCAAGCTCCTCTCACTCAACCAGCCGCTGTTGCGTGTGGCCCATGCAGACGCCCGAGGTGTCACATATCCCGCAAGGGCGCACAGGGGGGACGCAACCCGGCGGCGATGACGCGCGCGTGTCGCGCTCGTCGCTGATGCTGGTGATACACGACCTGTACGTGACGGAGCCGGACCCGGGGCCCTCGCCACGGCAGGAAGCCGGCCCCAGGTGAGCTGGCATGAGAGCGCTGCCAGTCTGCCGAATGCTCGTCCACACACCCGTACTCTTTTACACATCCCACACACGCCGTTGCACACAACGCCACATTCACTGGCACCTGGAGATTGCCTTGTGCATGTATCGCTACGTGCGGCACGCATCGCTACACACAGCTGTCCCTTTGGGACAAAGTTCTGAAGGATGGCCACGGACTTTGCATGCGTGTGTTGTCCCATCCACAGCCGCCCAGGCACAGCCCTGCAATCCTCCAGGCCAGGCACCTCAGCCAGCATGTCTCAGCAGGAGCAGCAGGAGCAGCGGGAGCAGGAAGAGGGCACGCCGGCGCAGCTGCTGCGCTTGGACGTGCCGGGCAGCCGGGGACGCGACACGGATGCGGACGCTGGTGCAGACAGCGATAACTATGACCCGCGGGATGATGGGGGGAGCGATGGGGGCGAGGACGACGAGGCCCAGGCGATGGAGGACAGCCGCGCGCAGATGGCGGCGATGGATGCGGCGCTAAAGCAGCAGGTCAGTGCGTGGCGCGCGCGCGCTGACAAGGGTTGGTGGCAGAGAGTGTGCGTGTGTTCAAGGGACGGACAAGGTCGGGGCGTGCAGGGAGCGATTCAAGCCGGACAGCCTTTTGTCAGGCTTTGTGTGCGTGCGGAAGCACGTGTGGGTGTGTGTCTGGAGTTGTTTGGTTTCCGTGGGGCCATGCAGTATGCTTTTCGTGGGGCCGTGCAGTGTGCGTATGCGTGATGATGGGAACTGCACCTGAGGGTGGCGAGGTGTTTGGGCTGGGCTGGCGGCTGCCGCAACGAGAGCAACGGCCTGAACGTGTATGTGTGAACGTGTATGCGCGTGTGTGCATATACATGCGCGCGCAGGAGGCGCGTCGTGCTGAGCTGGTGGGCTATATGGCGGGGCTGTCGTCCCGCACCGACGACTCTGGCGCCAAGCTGGTGGAGCTGCCCAAGAACTGGGGCGTCATGCTGGTGAGTCAGAGTGAGCGATGCATGGGCGGCCTGATGTGTACCGCCATGTCCAGGAGTGAGCCCAAGCCTGCATAGTACACACGCTGCTGCTGCTGCTGCTGCTGCTGCTGCTGCCGTCTTCGTCATGAAGCGCTCATGCGCGTATGTCTTTCGTCTTTCATAGATGTGAGGCAACCCAGCATGTCAGTATGTCAGGAGACGAGTGATTTCAAGCGCAGCGAGGATTCGCAGGGGGCGGTTCAACCAGCGCGTGGCGCGATTGCTGCGCCTGCCTGGGTGCAGCGCATACGCGCCGCCTTGTACGTGCGCATGTGCGTGACTGATCAATTAATTTACGGCCTGAGGCCGGCCTGTTACTGTGTGCATGGGCTGCGCTGCGCAGGAGCAAATGCTGCGCGAGAAGCGCGGCGAATACAACAGCCTAGCGGGGTGGCTGGGGCCGCGCAGGTTCGAAGGTGAGACGGTTGGCCTCAGATACGTCGGCCTCGCCCAACGATCGTCACAAACAGCACCTGCTCGTTGCTGCCCATTAATCGGTTAGCCGCTTGCTGCACGACTGAATGTATGTTTGCCTGACATCATGACCCCGCCTAGCCGCCGCACCTCACGCGCCGAAGCAACTTACATAGAATGCATACAGAACACGTTTCAGCTCATTTGGATTGCCCATTGGTGCTGCTGTGTACCGGTATGCGCGTGTCGTTCCGCCTCCCTCAGACCTGCCTGTGTTCCAGCTGCCTGACCACCACGCCGACCCGCGCGTGGAGGAGGGCCTGGCGCGCATACGCGAGCTGGACAGCAAGCTCAACGAGAAGATCATAGAGGCGCTCATCAGCCACCGCGAGACCTTCCCTGACCAGGTACGATTGCTGCAGCGCTGATGTCGTGGGCATGGGGGCACACGAGTGAGAGTGGCGTAGGGTTTGGATGGGTAGGTGTGTTGGCGTATTGCCGTATTGGGGTGCAAAAATACAGGCGACACTGCCAGAGTGGCGTCCTAGCGCTATAGGGTGCCACGCCGGTGGTGTCACCTGTATTCCTGCATGAGGGTAGGGGTGGGGGTGGACGTGGGCGTGGGTGAGGGGTGAGGGGTGGGCGTGAATGCGTTTGTAGGGGTGGGAGTGGGCGTGGGAGTGGGCGTAGGAGTGGGTGAAGGATTAAAGGAGTGTGCCGGCATGGTGTACTGCGTTGATTATGGCGTGTGGGCCAGTGCTCTGTGTGCAGCGCCAATTTGGTGGGGGTCATGCACTCACACATGCGTGTGCATGGTTGGCAACGGCTACGTGTGCGCAGTGGGCAGAGCAGGAGCGGCGGCGGCTTGAAAAGTACCAAAAGAACCTTGAAGACGCTCTCAAGTGAGTGTGCAGTCACGTGCGCTTACTGTGTATTGCACAGGAAAGGGTATGCACCGTATTGGCACAGCCCCTGACCAAACTTGAACCTGCCTGGGCTGCCTTTGAACTTGGCATTTGTGCATGGCTTCGCGTGCATGTATGCCTCGACAACACGTATGCGCGTGCGTTAGGAATTTCCATGGGGCCAGTGTGCGTATACCGTGTGTGAGATAGAGGCTGCACGTGACGATGGTAAAGCTTCTGAGTTGGTCTGACGCCAAGCAAACGGCGGTTTGCACACATGCATAAATGCCCCCGCAACACGCATGTGTGTGTGTGTTTCTGTGTGTGCAGCAAGGAGCGGTTGAAGCGCATGCGCGGCAAGCGCCTCTCCCAGGCGGTGGCCTCCCTGGACCAGCGCAGCAGCAACGCCTCGCTGGCCAGCGCGCTCAACGCCCTCTCGCCACAGCAGCAGCAGCAGCTGGACGGCAGCAAGTTCCAGAGGTGCGTGTCTCACCGGCCGGCCGGCGTGCCCGAGCACATATCGGCACAGCCGCTGCGGCTGCGCGTGTGTATGGCATGTGTTGTGCACCTCCATGATGCAGCTACGTGCAGTCCCGCTGCATGCCGTGTGGCAAGTGCTTGCCTTGGTGTGTACCCATGCCATTTACGGTCGTATGCTGGTGAAATCATTATGTGTGCCAATGGGCGTCTGGTTGTACTGCCAGGTATTTCAAGCTGCGTCCCGAGGAGGAGGAGCTGGTGGATGCACTGCTGGCAGCGCCTGATGACGCGCAGGTGCGCGCCCGCGCGTGTGTGAGATGCATGAGTCACATCTGGGGGCAGCATGGGCCGTTTGGCGGACACGCTCCTGATGTAATGTACTAACAAACATAACATGAGTGACATAAGTCACATGGGTCATCCGCACGTGGGCCGCGCAGGCCTTTTCGCATGGGGCCGGTGACGCGTTCCGTGCCCGTGATCAATTGATTGAATTCTGGGTTGACCCGGAACTAGTGTCGAAGGACCTTTACCATTATGGATGCGATGATGGACGATGATTAAGACTCGAGGTACATAAAGTGATGCACGTGGCGCAACAGATTTCCTGGGTGGCCTCGCTCACAACAACGCGCGCTGGTGTGTTCACGCCCACTCCCAACAATCGCAGGAGGTCAACCCGTTTGACATCAGCCTCGCGTTTGAGCCGCCGGGCGCTGCGGCGGAGGAGTGCCCCACGCCCCGCCTTGCTCCTCCGGCCGCTGTCGCAGCCACCGCCGCCAGCCAAGCAGCAGCTGCCGACACCGACGCCGTGGCAAGCCCTGCAAGCCAGCAGGCAGGAAAGAGTGACGCGGAAGCAGCCGGAGAACCAACTGGCACAGCACAGGGGGAGGCTAACGCGTCCAGCGTAATAGCACCGCCAGGAGGAGGGAGTGCGGGCGCCGGCCGGGACTCCACCGCTAGCTTGGCGCTAGCAGGGATAGGAGGCAGCGCAGGGACGGCGGCTGCGACAGCAGAAGGCGCTGCGTTGGGCCCTGCCGCAGCAGCGCGTGCGCTGGCGGCCATCAACGCGCGGTTGCAGGTGCGCGAGGCGGACCGCTCAGCTTGATGTATATATGCATATACGCCGAGTGCAAGCGAACTAAACAAACACCATGCTGATGCCTTGCACATCGCCTATCAGCCTGTCAGAGCCCATGAAGCACCACTCTGTACACCGTACCAGGCTGCCAGGCTGCCGGGTAGGCCATGCGCTGACCGACCGCATTCTCAGCTCGCACAGAATGCAGACTAGTTACTCAGTACCCAAGTGTGATTTGCGCTTGATGCTTTGACTGGTTGCCGCGTTTGGCTGCCATACGGTGGACAGGCTTACGAAGCGGACCACATATGGGACGAGAACGGCTCCATTGCAGACTTCAAGCTGGTCAGGTGAGCGTCTCAACTGTGCAAACAACCAGCCGGGTATCTTGTGCGCAACGCTCACGCTCACCATCGCACCTGCTGCTGCCGCCTTTTGACGGCCTGGCCTGTCCCTTGCCATGCTGACCTCTATCCCTTTTCCCTTGCTGGTGCTTTGGTTCCTGTCCAGGGAGGCATCCTCGCTGGCCGGCGGGCCCAGCACTGTCCTAGTGCCCGTGTCGCCCTCAGCGGCCTCCACGGCTGCTGCCGGCGGGCCTGCGCCCTCCCTGCGCCCCTCCTCGCCACCACGCAGCGTACACTCACACACCTCGGCGTCCACGACTGCAGGTCAGCTGGCTGACACAGGCAGGAGGGCAGTACTGGGTGTACTGGGTGTGCTGGTTTGTGGAGTTTTGCATGTTGTTATGTTGGGTCTATCGCGACAGCGGTGCTGCATACGCGATGATTCACGTAGCAATTGCAATGAAACCATGCATCGTGACGCTGTCCACACAACGCACATGATGGAATGATGGCCATGTTGTATGCAGCCTTTGTGTATGACTGTGTCAGTGCTGATCCAAGCTGATTGTGGTGCCACCAACACACTGCAGGCGGCAAGCGTGATTACCTGAGGGAGGAGCGGGAGGCCAAGGAGCTGGCGGCTAGGTGAGTCTCAACGACCTACGCCGCATGTGCCGCCGTGCATCCATGTCTGCATCCCATACCGAGACGCTTCGTGTGTGGGGCCAACACTGGAACGTTTGGCTGATTACAGCAAGGCTGCACTGTGCAGCCAGACACGAGTGCACTGCCAACAGCAGGCTGTGAAGATACTAGGCCATACGTAAATGCATGTGATGATCCATCGCATCATCATGCCTTGTTGGCACGTGTGTTGCTTGTCCTCCACAGCTTCCTCCAGTGGTTCCACTAGTCTGCGTGTGCACCTGCGTGAGTCTGTGCTTAGTAATTTCTTCATGCTGGCGCGGGTGACAAGGGTTATATGTCGTTTGTGCGTGCATGTGTGCGTGTGTTCAGGGAGAACGATGTTGACACACGGCTGCGGGCGCTGAAGACCAGCGAGGTGATACGTCTGCCGCCGGACCAGCTCAGCACGCTGGTGGAGCAGTGCAAGAGGCTGCAGGTGAGCGCTCGGCGCCTCGAATCCTCAATGTCCCGTTTACCACTGTGCACCATGCACTTGATGGTCCTGCCAGTTAGTGGCCAAGCGCGAAAGTCACTGAGAAGCGATAAGAGAAATCTGGTCAACCACACACGCTGATGTATGGGGAGGTCGACATGCCGCTTCCTGCCTTCTGCCCTCCGACCCGCATTCCAGCCCTGTGTCCTGTTGCCATTATTGTGTGTGGAAGTGAGCCAATGGGGACACGCATGTGATGGATGTGCGAGAGAGATACACACGTGTGATGCTGCCTGTGCGTCAACTCATGACCGACCCACCACCTCATGTAGTCGTGTGCTTCTGCGCTGTGCACGCGCATGTGTGGAGCATGGAATGCAGCGTGAAAGCACCAGTGCACCACCAATATGGCATGCATGCGCTGCCCGCGCCCACCACCTGCCCGCGCCCCACCACCTGCAGGAGATCCACGACCAGCGCACCAGGGCGCTGGAGGAGCTGCAGCAGCAGCTGGCGGCGGCAGCGCAGGAGCGGCGCGACAAACAGCAGGCCGCAGCGCAGCAGCGCGAGGCGCGCCAGCAGCGCGTGAAAACACGCGCCTCCCCCTCCCCCTCCTCTTCCGCTTCTGCCTCGTCCAAGCAGCCGTCTGGTACAACGCCCTCGGCACCCTCCCCTGCCTCTGCTGTGCCAGCCGCGTCTCTGTCAGCCCTGGCAGTTACAGGAGCGAGCCCTAGCCGGAAACCGCCTGCGGTACGGACACATGCGTCATCTGGGTCACGTTCGTCAGCGGCAGCAGGTGTTACGGGCTCCCCGAGGGCCAGTGTAACAGCAGCAGCAGCAGGGACGTCGTCGCCAAGAGCCTCGCCGCCATCCTCGTCATCGCCGCTAGCGTTGGCGGGGAAAGCGGTGGGGAATGGCGTGACGGGCGGGCAGGAGGCGGCTGGGGGTGGCACCGACGGCAGCGGCGGTGCCAGTAGCCGCCTGCAGCGGCAGAGCTCTCAAGGTGCGTGTGGTGGTGTTCACGGGTAAACTGGGTGGTGCACGAGTAATGAGGCCGATGGCTGGTTGACTTGGATTCCGGCATAGCTGTGAATTCCCCAGATGTGCAGGACATAAATGGCAATCGTTGAAACATTTGGGGAACGAATGCGCGCGTGCGCTGTGCTGCTTCGCGTGCTGTACGTCTTGCAGGCAGCACGGTCGGCGCGGCCACCAGCGCCGCCGCCTCGGCCAAGTCCTCCCGCCGCAGCAGCGCTGCCAACTCTGCAACCAGCTCACGCCCGGGGTCAACCGAGGGCCACCACACCGCCGCTGCCGCCACCGCCACTGCCGCTGCGCTAGCGAGTCCGGCCCCGTCGGCCGCACCACAGGAAGACGGCCCTACCTCCAAGCCTGGGAGACCACCTGCAGCGCCGGCCGCATCGGCACCAGCAGGAATCCTCCGGAACGGGAGCGCTCGTGGCAGCGCTGCCGGCGGCGGCGATGCGTCAGCAGCGTCGACAGGAGCTGGTTCAAGTTCAAATTCCTCCGCCTCCACTGCTGCTGGCAGTGGTGCTGCCGCGGAGGTTAAGCAGGGGAGGCTGGCAAAGCAGGTTTCGTTTGATGGGGGCCATGCAGCAGCGGCTGCGTCAGCCACGGCCGCGAGCACTGCTAGCGACGTCAGCCTGTTGCCGGTTCCGCCGCCGCCACCACCCATAGCAAGTGTTTGACATGTACATTCTAGCACATCACAGCTGACTGACTCGAACGCATTCTCAGCCTATAAGCCCATCACACTCGTCGCTGTGTGCTGTCACAAGTCACAGCGTCAATGTGTGGTTGGCGCACACGTGTGCGTGAGCGCCCACAACACATTGGCGCTCACGCACCAATGGTGCCAATGGTGGCTGCCTAGCAGCGTATGGCATTACGCTTACATGCCTCACTTGCACAGCCTCTCCCTTCATCCTTGCGTTGCACATAAACCAAACAGACATTACAGACGATGTCATATGCGCCATTCATCCTGCAGCATTCGTCCTTCGGGGCTTCTGTGGAGGCCGCCTGACGCACCGATTTTAACAAGTGTTAGCTTGCTGCATGACGGCCGCTTGTATACACATCCTTCATCTCAACGTATGAGATGGATGACCCTGTGATGGACATAAAACAGCCGATCGCGCCCGACAATGGAGTTTACACCGACTGCCATGTGCATGCATGCACTACACACGCCTTCACACATCACTGCATCCAGCAGTTGCAGGAAACTCGCATGATCTAATAATCCTCAACCTGCACATCCGTAATGGAATGCTGCCATTCCCCCGCTGCAACCGTAGCATTGGCGTGTGAGCGTGTGTCGCCGTCTCGATTAGCAGACCTCTCCCTTCATATGGGAGACCGACAGCAGGCAGCCTGGCAGTGGCAATGAAATACCCGCTTGGCGGTGCGTTCATCATGCCGGTCTTCATCATTTAAGCGTACAAGCAGAACGATGTGCAGTGCGAATGTGCATTTGTGCTCGCCTAGGTCAGGGGTTTGAATCCGAGTGGGCATGGATGTCTTCAGCCCCAACAGCACCTAAGTTCAACCGCCTCCACTAGGGCACATCCTTTATAACTATGAAGGACGTGCAGAAGGTGGTGAAATTTACACGACCCCTGGCTATCTCCCGCTGGCGGCAGCAACGGCCGCACGCCATGCCTCCACCACCGCCTTAGCGGCCGCAGTGACGCGCGGCTCAGCGTGCTTGCGCAGCGCGTTGACGCGCTTGCCGGTCGCGCCCCTACCCAGCACCTCCACGCTAACTGGCAGGACCTGCAAGGAGGTCAGCCGGCTGAGCGCTGCCGCCAGCGCTGCACCTCCTACGCCCTGCTGCTGCTGCTGCCGAGCATTGCCACCTACAGGTTGACTAACGGGTTGCGCCGAGGCAGTTTCGGATGATGGAGAAGCTACGTTTGCGATCTGGGTCTCGATCGCGGCTACTTCCGCAGCTAGTAGGGACTGCAGCAGGATTGTCAGGTGTGTGGATAGCCCGCTTTGCAGCTGCTGTGCTCCCTGCGGTTGCGGCTGTGGCGAAGGCTGCGCCGTTCGCGCCGCCTGCGTCTGCAGCTGGGCTGGCCCCTGCTGCAGCAGATGCTGCTGCACCGCATGCACCAGGCTGCACAACGAAGCGCTTCCGCGACATCGCGTCAGTGCGGAGCCCATCACCGCCTGGTACACCGGCCGCGGTACGCCCGCCGACGCTGCGATTGAGGAGGCAGCGGGATGCCCCGCAGGTGCCTGGATGGCGTGTGCTTCGGAGCCTTGTGGATGCGGATGGTGCCAGGGGTTGAATACCATGCTTTCAATGCCCTCTGCAGCTTGCTGCACCTGCAGTACACATTGTGCATCAGCCGTTGGCGTCAAAAGGAACGGAATATTTTGGTGATGGATTTTGGCTTCACTTGGCTTAACACGGTGGCCTTGCAGGCAGTTCAATGTTGTGTGATGCGGGCCCGATTGCCCATGCACACAAACAGGCACAACGCAGGTGTGCAAGGAATCCTTACACCATGCAATACTACAGCATGCCAGGAGCAATGTGCTATTCACCATTAATACGCACGCTCCGTCGCCCGCACACGATAGCTTGTTCCCCCGCAACTCAGCTGCTCGCGCCAACACCACGCTTTCATAGCCTGAAAGCGACACTGACCCACATCAAGCTCAGTGACCCAAATCGGGCACGCCTCCAAACACACACAGCGATCCACATCGCTGCATGGGTCCCAACCGTCAGCAGTTCAGCACTCACCACTTCTGGGAGCAGCCCGCCAGACACGCTAGGCGTGGCCCGCATAACATCCAGCAGGCGCTGTGTGGCGGCGCGCCGGAGCACCGCGTCGGGCGGCTGCTGCTGCGCGACCTGCTTGGCGGCGTCCTCCCCTGGAGCGAACACGCAGGCAGTGGGGACACAGCCAGCTGGGTGACTCAACCAGCCGGAAGACCTTGTAGAGTCGGCCACTGACCCGGGTTGTAGGCGCAGCACAAGAGCACAACACATATACCCATCCACTAACGGGCTGTGCGCAGGCTGCACGGCCACTGAAGTTGGTCAATCGCTGAATCCTGGATGAAGCCTCCTACGGGCCGTCTAACACCAGGCAGGAACAAAGCACGGTTGACCAGGCACTTGTAGGGAAATGATAAGGCGACTCAAAACGCTCACAAGTCATCCTCGCTTCGCCATGTATGGCCCACCACACGCACCCGGCCGCTTGGCGCCCGGGCGGCCGTACGCCACCGCCTCCGCCGCCTCCAGCATGGCGAAGTATTCGTCATTGACCTCCCCGCCGCTGGCCGACAGCGCGATGGCGCTCGCCTTACGCGCCGCGCTGGCCTCCCTGGCGTCAGGCTTGGGCTGGTAGGTGTGGGCGCCACTGACCTGCAGGCGGGTCAGGGGGGCATTAGCAGGGAGGGGGCAGCGGCGGTCGGTTCGGCAAGGCAGTGCGTGTCCTGTCAAACATGTACAACTGGCATGAGCTGTGGGCGCATGCTGATATTAGACAAGGCACAGAGTGTTCCACCTGCCACAATGGGGCTGATCTGGGTCACGGGTGACTGACCGCACTCACTGGTTGGCAATGCACCCCATTATGCAGGACCCCCCAAATGCCCAGCCTGGGACTGGGAGCCTGAGCCATTGCATGCAGGTAGCACAACGACTGCTACAGACAGCCTCTTGAGTCGCACGCCATATACCCCAGCTGAATCGCTGAAGATGTGACAGCAGGCCTTCCTTCACATTCAAGTACAAGCGCGAACACACACTGCACGGCACACAAAAATCACCACATGCTGCGCAACATGCATCGGGCATCAGGATGCATCATGGGTGCTCCAAACACCCACTCCACCAGTACATACCGCCACGTTGATGACTCCCGGCCCGTCCTCCAAGGCGATCGAGGTCGTTGCGTGGCCATCATCATCCGCTCCGGAACCGCCCCCGTCGTTCATGTCGCTGCCCGCTGCACCCTCATCCTCGCTCGCCCCTGCCCAGCGCGATCAGAAACTCATCAGCCTTATGCGTAGGGTATGCACATGTGCCGCTATGCAGCAATCCAGGTGCTGTGCCAGTGACGCCGCATGCAGCCAAGGTGCCGGAGATGGAATGCAATGGAGATCACTCCGGCACGCGAAATACCGGCAGAGCAAAGGGGGGGGGGACATACGCTTGTACAGAGGGCGACAGGCAAGTGGCTGGCCGGCCGACCAGCCTCCGCCGCAACGCACCTCCTTCCACGCCCTCCTCGCTCCGCACCGCACCAGCGTGGCCGCCACCGGCAGCCCTGAAGCGCCCTGACCGCTGCATCGCCGCGCATGCCTCCACCTCCTCCAGCTGAGAGATGAGGTCGCAGGCCTCCTGCATACACACACACACCGTATCAGCACAAGGCCCTTATAGTGGTGAACACCGTGAGTACAGTACATGCATGGCAGGCACAAACCTCATCCATGATCCCCTAGCCTCCCTCAGTCCGTGACCCGCCTGGCAGTACCGGGCAACTCCGCAAGGCGGGTCACGGAGTGTACTGCACGTGCCCAGTGCGTTGGGGTACGCCCACGCGTCATGCGTGCGGGTGGGTCTCAAAGTGCGTACGTTGGATGCCATGCAGATTCCAACGCAGCCTGCCCCGCCCCTTCCCGCGTATTCCACCCCCACCCCCACTGCAGATCACCACCGCACATGAACACCCATGCTCGTGCCAACCGACTTCAGCGCATGTGGCACCAACGATATGAAGCGTGGGATTGATGGCCACGCCTCCCGCACCTGACGGTCCCGGCAGTAGTCACAGCAGAAAGGCGTCGTGTACCGCGGTCCTGCCGCCTCTGTGGTACTTGCGGTACGGCTTGCCGCAGCGGCGGGCGGCAGCGCCTCACCGAAGTGTGCCAGCAGGGCCTCACGCCGGCAGCGGCGCGACGTGGCAAACGTAACCACCTGGTGGGCGCAGAATAAAATGCTGTGGGAACGATACACCAGAAAACGGAAATGGGAATGATACATGTGCTGGTGTGCATGATACGGTACACGGGAATAAGTAATTAAATCATACACCAGGGAGGAATAGTCAGGGCACGGAAGGGACACCCAATGTAAGCAAAGAAACACCGTGCGTAGTCCAGGCTGAGCGCGCGGTCGGTCCGGATGCCAAGCACCGCTGCAGGCCACAGTGTGGCACGGCACGGCAGGTTGTGACCGCCTGAATGTCACAATGAGATACCGAACCTTCTCAATGGTGACAGCGGTGCGCTGGCAGCGGTGCTTGTCCCTCGGTCATGTATTGTGTGCGAGAGCACCACATCCCGCCCCACGCCCCCCCTGTACCCTGAACTGTGTCTCAAGTGAGGTCGCACTTGCATATGTCTGGCTCGGCAACGCCTTCAGGCGTAAGGGGTTTTCCATGGTCCTTCAACACACCTTGCCGAACGCTGACCACGCGGACGGCGAAACCTCCGGCGCGCCGCCTCCCGCTGCCGGCATGGCGTCGACCTTATGGGCCCTGCCACTGACCCCTGGCGTTGGCGCGCCGCGTCCCCCAGCAGCCGCCTCCCCTGCTCCTTCCTCGTCGCTATTCTCAATATCATCCGGCTCCTGCTTGGTGTTGCGCCCCCCGCGAACCCGTGCGCTGCGGCCGCCCTGCTGCTGCTGCTGCTGCTGCTGCTGTGTCTTTGCCTTGCTGCTGCCTGCGCCGGCCTTGGCGTCTTTCTTCTCTTGCTCCTTTTGCAGTAGGTAGTCCATTTTGCGGCGGTCATCCAGGCTGCACAGCGCACGCGCATAGGTTGCACACGGGCCGGATCAGATGGAAGTCAGGTCATCCTGAACCAGTTTGTATTGCGTCGATGAGATTAAACTGGCACCCTTGCGATAAAGCCACTCTGCTCCAAGGCAAGCGTGCTGGGTTGGGCCTTACACCACTACACTGGGAAGCGGCAGCGCACACCCGTGCCCCCCCTGCCCTCTTCCTCTTTCTTGCCTGTAGAACAGCACGCTCCTGGCGGGTGCGCCGTCACGCCCCGCTCTCCCGCTCTCCTGCAGGCAGGCAGGCGGGCGGGCGCAGCTGTTGTGCTTGCCTGCCCATCACACACTTGCATACCATGCCTGGCCGCAGTTGTTAAGGCTTGAGCAGCAGTCTCAGCCAATCACACGCACACGGAGGCTTACGGCGCATCAGGAGGCAGACCTCGGATCGGAGCGCCCAGCAAAGGCAAGGCAATTACTAATGCCTAACGTGACGAGGCGGCGGGGGAGCTGCGTTGCCATGACTCGGCAGGGCCGTCAGCTACCCCTCCCTGGCCTGTACCGCTGTACTGACCTACCTGGTAGAAGCCCTCCACCGACTTGGGCAGGTTGAGGTGCACCACCAGCCGCACATCCGCTTTGTCGATGCCCATGCTGCAGCGCACACACGCAGCAAACACGCACACGCACAGCAAACACAGGTGCACCACCGCCGCCACCCGCCAGTCGCAGGGCTGTCAAGGCAAGCCGGGATGCAATGGGTGGTCAAACCAACCCCTCCACAAGCACATGACGGTACCTGATATACATTCATAGCCGGCTTACGGCAGCACAACACCCTGCTAGCGGCCAGCAGGCGCAATGTCATGCGTACGGTATCATCCCCGCCAGCACCAGCACCGCATGATACGTACATCAGCCAGTCATGTTGCTAACCTCCCTCGCTCACCCGAACGCGATGGTCGCGGCTACCACAGGCACCGCACCGGACTGCCAGTCGCCCAGCACCTGCACCATGGTGCGCAGCGCAGCACACCTGCTCAGGCCCCGAGGTCAGCCAAACAGCGGACACAATGTTGTTTCTTCTTAAACACCTTCGCTCCTTCCTAGTTTGGGTTTTCTTCGGCCCCACCTTGGCGCGCGCGTCGTGCTTCATGGCGCCGTGGTAGGCTGCGCAGCGCACTCGCGCGGCGCTGAGCTCCCCCGCCACCTCCTCACACGTCTCCCGCTTGTGGCAGTACACGATGCAGCACGGCATGCGGCCTGCAGGGTATGGTTCGGCGCGAGGGAGGGGGCACACCCACGCCAAGGTGGCACGCTGCGAACTACATGCCAGAAGGAGGCAGGGACACGCCGCGACTGCGTGCACACTGCGCAGTGAGGTGTGAGTTTTCAGAGCGCGTGTGGACAGCAAAGCGTCGTCGTTGTGGCAGAGGCAAGTGCAAGGCGAGGGTGAGAGAGATCCCATGATGGGCACACACTCACATACACACACCATACGCACGCACACACGCCCCAGCGGCGCAAGCGGGCGCATGGCACACACAGCGCCAGGTCAGCCACAGCAGGCAGGTAGTGCCGGCAGGCAGCGGCGATAGGTAGCGGCGGCTGGCAGCGAAAAGTCGGGGCGTGTGGGCCTCACCGGCGTTCTCCTCCTTCACCTCCACCATCAACCGCCTCAGCGCCTCAACAGCGTCCGCACGCGCCAGCACATGGCGGGCGTCGCCCCCGGCGTCATCGTCGTCGTCGTCATCCTGGCCGTGCAGCAGCGCGAGCTTGGAGGCCGCGCCCCCGGCGCCGCTGCTGCCGCCGCTTGCGTTTAGCTTGCGCAGCGCCTTGGCGTTGGCCGCCTCCACATCCAGATACCTGTGGCATGCACAGCATACCATGTATGCGTATGGAGGATCGGCGAGGGTTGAGGTTGAGATTTCGGCCTAGGGCCTAGGAACCTGATGAACCCCAAAATCTAGGGCGCGTTAGCATTACGCAAAAGCTGGGAAGGTGAATGGCCTGGCTTCCTGAAAGTCGGTACGGTACTCTCGTTGTACTGCTGATGCGTTGCTGCTGCGCATATATCCTCGCGGCAGCGACCAACTTCACACATGTCATGGCGCTCTCACCAGATGGCACACCGCATGTATATTGATACTGGTATATGCAGGGCTGTATCATGCAACCCTGCACGATGCTGATGTGCTGCACTGAGCCCCTGTGGCCCTTGACAGCGTGTGTCGCATTGTGCGCGCAGGGCATTTTGGAGCAGTGGTGATTGCGGTGCCAATTTCACGCGTCATCGGCAACGCTGGCGGTGCCATCGCTCTTAAAGTAGCACCGAGGGACTTGGCGGCGGGGTCGTTCTCCACCAGGTACTGCTGATCGAAGGCTACTGTATACACCAGCAGCGCTTCCAGGGGCTACTAGTATGCGCAGTGGTCTTGGCTCCGCAGTACCTGGCGGACAAGGATCCCACTGCCAAGTCCATCGGTGCTGCTTTGAGAGCACAAGCTGGACAACCAAAGGCGATGCGCTGGGCATTGACGGCGACAGGGGCTATCGTTGTTCCACACCAGCTGACGAGTGTGCGGCCTTGCTTCCCAAGGCGGCACAATGGTCAGCTGTGCCACCTTGGGCCCTGCCCTTGGCCTCTTTGAATCCCCCACCCATCTGGCATGGTGGACAGCAGGTTCAAGAAGGCAAAGGGGAAAGGCCCCAAGGTGGCACAGCTGACCAAATTCACCCCACTGACCACCGCACTGCACGTATGATACGAGTGATACGGCAACAGGCATAGCGGCACGCAGGGATATGCACTGAACAACGCCAGTTGGTGACGACCGTAAAAGGAAGGTGGTTCAGTCCAGCGGCATCAGTTCAGGTTGCATTTGGCAAAGGCTGTACTGCACCGTACCGTACCGTACCGCACCGTATGGTGTAGGATATGTTGGGTCTGTTGAAGGATGCCGTCAGGCGCACGGGGTCCTGCAGCCGCAGCTGATGCACAATGTCGTCCTGGACCTGCACGCATGCGGTACACACATGCCGTACGCACACATGACATATACATGCGATGATGTCCAGCATCGTTTGTTCAAGGGCAGCAGGCCAACATGTGGCTTTGACGCACAGCAGGAGCGCAGCTTGCGATGAAAAGCAGAATGCAAAGCGGATGCCACAGCAGCATGCGCTGCAGTGCTGCAATTCCGCCATACAGAGAGAGATAGGATTCTACTGCGAGAGCTGGAAACCCTCCTTCAAACAACGGATTCAGTTTAAAGCTGTGGCTTCGACAGGCCATTGTTGGGTGTTTTGAGCGTGCAGGTTGTGCCAGGCATGGACGCAACCCGCTAGGGCCGCTGTTTGCAAGATGGGACTGCACAGTGCATTGCGTGGGACAGGCAGCAAAGCAGCCTCCTTCGCGCCTGCTTCTGCTTCTGCGGCATTGGCAAGCGCACCATTCATATCGCTTAAGCGGCGGTGACTATGGCTTCGGCATCCTCAGCAAGTGAGCGTTGCCCACACTGTTTCTCCACCCCTCAGCCGCTTATTCCACGCCTCACCCTGCTACCCAGCCCAGCCTCCCAGCGGTCTAACAGCAGGCACTCTCCTCCTGCTTAGCACCCTCACCTACACCATGCTAATATGATTATATCCCGTTCTTTACCGACACCGACAAGCATGCCCAGGACGAGCCTCAGGCAGGGTTGTCGGCTGGGGACAAGCGGAAGCTGGCACGTGGGTGTTCCATGC
>BDDA01000574.1:0-44086 GCA_001662385.1 Chlamydomonas asymmetrica
TCCCCCGCCCCCCATCAAAAGTGCCTGCCAGGAGGCCTCTCACTGCCTACTCAATTTCCCCTCCTGAATGCGTGCCCGGCGGATGCTGTCATTGGCTTTCCCGTAAAGTACGCCGTGCATGCACGTTGTGTGCCCCCTGCAGGCGCCTACCTGAACGACGTCTTCTCCATGATCGGCACCCTCTTCCTGTGGATTTACTGTGAGTGTGCACAGCGCCGCTCTTCCCCCATCGTGTGATTGTGTGCGCCCCCCTCTACTCAGATGGATTTCTAGTACCGAGGCTTATCGTTGTGCGGTTTGCGTTCATGGGCTGTCATGCGATGCAGGGCCGAGCTTTAACGCTGCGTTGGCATCGATCTCGATTGAGGACCTTGAGCACGCCACCACTGCAGAGGTGAGAGTGCACAGTTCAGAGAAGGACTGGGGTGCAGGCAGGGCAGGCACCACCTGCATGCGTGCTGTGCAAGTTGGGGTCTTGGTGATCCACACACACCGATGTCGGCATGCAGTCAGAGTGGCTGCTGCTCGTTGCTTTCCTGTTGGCCCGCATGTTGACCTGCGCTGCAGGCTGCAGGCGACTGAGCTGCATGGCCGATCAGTACGTTATGCCGCTGTGTGTCATAATGCTTTCAATTTACGCCTTGCGCATTCTTGGTGCTCATCTGTCTCCCGCCTTTCTGGCCACTGCGCCCTCTGCCTCCCTCCCCCCTTTCCCCACGTGTAGAAGTCCATGCAGTTCCTGGCTATCGTCAACACGCTGCTCTCGCTACTGGGTGCGGTGCTGGCGGTCTTCTGCACGAGCGCGCTGGTGAGCGATGGGGACAATGCTCAGTACCGTACCGTACACGAGGCCCTGGAAGCAGTACATGCAGTACAAGTGTTCTGCAACCTGAGAACCTGGAGGGTTGTCTGTGGGCACCTTGATCCATATGCACCCTGCCACAACACCACATATGATGATACTGTGTGCATGCCAGCTGTGTCTGACATTATTGCCTGCATGCTGTGGCATTGCTGCCATGCGTGACAGGTTGGCGGCCGCCTCAACATGGTGCACATCCAGAACTCGACACTGGCTGGCGGGGTCGCCATGGGTGCTGCTTGCACGCTCAGGATGGTGAGCGCGGGGAAAAAATGGACAGAAACTGCTGCAAACCTACGCACCTAAGCGGTTTGCGTTCTCCACCCTCCAATGCTGGCTCACATGACAATTCTCTCATCCCTCCCCCCCTTGCAGACCCCTGGTGGTGCTCTGACTGTCGGCATCGGTGCCGGCTTCCTGTCCACACTGGGTTTCCAGTACGTGACGCCCTTCCTGGACCGCACCATTGGCCTGGGTGACACATGCGGAGTACACAACCTGCATGGAATGCCTGGTGGGTGGAGGACTGGCGAGGGAGGGGGGAGCGGGGGAGAAATGCTAGATAGACGCTTGGCAGGCACCGCACGAATACTGGGTGACGTGTGGGGGGCTGGACCGCCAGCATGTGTGCACAGCATTAGACCCGACATTGTTTGGTCTTCACTCTCGGTCTTCACTCCTCAAGATGGCTTTTTAGCCCCAAATCCGCAAGATCACCCACGGCAATGCAAGCAGGCCATACAAGTATCGTCTGGGGCGCTGCTGCCCTTGCCATGTGGCAGCAGGCTATGTACTCTCTTGCGCAACGCTGCGCGCAGAATAATCACTCTCATCCACCACTGCTGCCATCGTTTAGGTTGTGTGCAGATCCTGATCTGTGCTTCGTTGTTCCGTGCCCCTCCCATACACGCCCGTACTGCAATGCAGCGCTGATTGGCTCGCTGGTGGCCGGCCTTGCCGCGCTGGGCCAGAGCTCCGACTACCTTGAGCACGCCAACGGCGGCACCCAGCTGGGCTACCAGGTGATTGCGTCGCTGGTGACCATGGGCATCGCCATCACGGGCGGCCTTGCGGCTGGCTTCATCACCACTGTCATCAACCCTGCACGCGAGGAGCCGCTGATGGTCACTGAGGTGCGTGCGAAGTGTGAACACGCGTGCCATGGCATGCAGCTTCATCTCCCCTACCCCGATTGCCTGTCTGTCCGCTTCATGGGCCCTTGCTGCTCAAAATTCACCTTTTCCGACTCCATTTTTCCTGGCTGACGCGCTGATCTAGCCCCTCCTGCCCCTGCTCTGCATCCCCCCCCTTTTCGCCCTCCCCCCCTCCTGCAGTTGTTCGATGACGGCTCCTGGTGGCACGGCCAGAAGTGTGAGCCCCTCCCCTTCGCGGTCTCGCAGCACCTCATGAGCACAGCCTCCCGCCACTCCGCTAAGGGAGGCGACAACACCGCCGGGCGCTCGACCACGCTGCCCCCCGTGGCAGAGACGCCCGAGAGCGCCATGGGCAGCACCTACGCGCACCACATGGCCGTCAGCGCGGCGCCAGCGCACATCGTGGACGGCCAGGACGTGCCGCTGTTCATGCACGGCATGAGCCCTGACGCGGTGATCCGCCCCGTCAGGCCCATGCAGGTGGTGCAGGTTCAGCTGGGCGCTCCCTCCGGCAGCGCCAACGCGGTGTGAGCGCAGCCTATCCTCGTCTCGTGCATGCATCCACTGCTGCAAGGCATGACTGTCCATCGTGGACTAATGCCGTACTGGCTAATGCCGGCAAGGCACCCCATTATGCATCTCGCTTTGACTCCGGTACCGGTTTCTAATCTATCCTGCTGTGCACAGTGTTACTAAATACGGATTTCACAGGTTTGTGGGCGCCCAGGCGGATGGCAGAAAACATGTACATGATGAATGCATGTGTACGGCTCAGTATGCTGCACCAATCCAGTCAGTAGCTGGCGTGCAGGACCATGCCATGTAGGCCGTACCACACGTACGCCCCGTCAGGCCACGACATGATTGATTGATGATGGCTATCCGCATGCTAATTAGTGTAGCACCATACACACCCTCGGCACATACACACCCTCGGCAGCACTAACAGCATGTCCCAAATGCTGGAATGTGGCATGCACCGTTTTGTTTTCATCCTCTTGAATGTGCTCGCGCATGCCGCAACGGGCCGCCATGCCGCTCGTCCGCGTTCTGTGCACCTCCCTTGCGCACATACTTGTACACTCCGTTCATTGTCCATCCCTGCGCTCGCTTATCCTGCCCTGCCTCACATGGGGAAGCGAATGCGCGCGCATCTTGCATGCTGGCAGGCATCACAGGATGCAGGCATCTCGACGCACCTTGTCACGGGTTTGTCACAGGGTACACGCTCGGGGATCATGTGGCCGCTGTCCCAATGTTCACATTGCAGTCCAGGCAGATTTTCACCAACTGTGCGCCCCTGCAGGAGGTGCCGTGCCTGCATTCAAGCATTGCGTGGACCCGTTTCCGAACAGTATCCATACCGGGAACATTGCCTTGCACCTCAAACGCCTCGTTGCCACTCTAGCGGATTTAATTGCTCGGCTTGTGTGCTCATTAGGGACAGTCTGAGCTGGTCACGCCACGTGCACTGTACTGCCTGCGTTACCGGTCCGGTTGTCGCTGGCCACAGCGCATTGCGTGTGGCCGCTGGCCCCATTTAAACCTCTTGAGAATCGGTGCCTGTGTTTCACCCTCGCTCCATGCCCAGCACGAAGCGATGGCTGGTGCAGAGGCACAGCACCCGGGAGCACCACCGAGCACTCTCGGACCCCTTGCCGTTGATCGACACCGGATGAGCAGGGTATGGCCTGCCTGGTGCAACTTCGCTCATGCACCCCTGCATGGACGTGCAATTGCATGTTGTGCTGCCGTGTAAAGCTGTGTATGCACCGCCTGACAACAGTACCCTGCTACGCCCTGGTCGGCGATAAGCTGCAGACTACACGCGGACAGCCGGACACTCACACAAATCGTCCCCAGTGGCAAGCTGAGCGGTGAAGGCGTGCACTGCAGTTGGTCGTGGCCTTGCAATCATCCGCATTGCGTACGCATGTGAGATACCGGTGTCACACATGGCGGTGGCTAGATGTGCACTCGTACCACGGTGGTCTTGCCATACCTGCGGGTAGCTGCCTGGTGGCCTCCGAAACATTCAGTATGGTCCGTACGAGCGGAAGCCAGGGCTAGCAGCCTCACCGCCGCCGCAACGAAAACAGCTCACCGCTGGTGAGAGCCGCTCCACGTCAAGCATCAAGGGACAATTCTCTGCAGGGGAGGCAGCAACCGGCCAGCCTGGCAACTAGCATCGCTGTGGGCAACGCAGTGGCAGCAGCAGCCAGTAGCCACCCACAGGTGCTCACTCTACCTGCCTTATCTTGCATACCTCATGCTGCACCCCGTGTGCATGGCTTACGCCGTGCATAGGCCTCTGTGGGGGCGCTGACGAGTATGCATAGGCCATGTATGGGGCCTGGGCATGGGCAGTCAACTACTGTCAGCCCAGCCACACCTGTTTTTTTGTTCCCATGAAGCATAACATGCTTTCCAGGTTGGCCAGGGCGCATACAAGTTCAAAGGCCTCTCAAGGCTGTTGGGCCACTGCGGTGTTTCTTGGCGTGTCCCCGATCAGTGCTGTGCGCTCACAGAAGCGCACAGCGGAATCGGAACAGCTGGGTGCGAAACTGTGAAATGCCACTTGCGTGCAGGTGAATGCAGGGTCCAGCGTGCATCGGGAATACCGCAGTGTGGTGTGATTTGATGCCCTGGGGTCCGTGCACTGTGCATGCGTGTAGGTCATGGCTGTGCCTGACGGCAGCGAGGTGTGTAAGCTGATCTGCGACCGCTGCAAGCAAACAGTGGTCTGATGGTCTCAGCAGCAGCGTGCGAGAGCTTGAGGCCTTGCCTGCCCTGCCAAGGTGGTCTAGTAGTCACAACAAGCTGCTGCTTTTGCAGTTGCTCTCCTTGCGAACATGCTGTGTAAACAGTTTCTATGCCATGCTGTGCTGGCTGCCATCCAGAATGCTGTCATGAAGCGCGACCAGCTTACAGGATTCCATTCAGAGCATATCCAGCATGTAGTTCCGTTATCGCCAGCACAGTGGCAGGGCAGCAGAGAGACATGACGCGCACCTAATATGCTGGCAGCAAGGGCGATTGCGCAACGCGGAAACAGAGGATGACGCAATTTGGGAGCACAATCTGGTCACCTGCGCATCACAGACTGCTGTAGCATGCTTGTTGAAGCCTTGTTGGGGAAAACCGGGGACCTCGAGATGTTGATTATGCTGACATGCAGCAGTGCCGTGTTATTCACTAGGGAGCCGCAGTCAGGTGCCGAGGAAGGCATGCGTATCAGAGTGGCAAGCAAACAACGCATGCTAGTTGGCATCGGTGATTGATCCAATCAAGTCCGAGCTCGTGTTGAACAGCATGTACAACCAAACCACGCACGACGATGGCCGTGGATGAGTTGGTGCAACACCACAGCTCGGCCTGACTGTAAGTCCTGGCTTTGGTGATGTGGAGTTTGTAAGCCAGACAGTCCGATTTACGGCTCAGGGCATGATTTAGCGTGTGCCAGTTCCGTGACCCGCCTGCGAAAAACGCTTGAAATTGCTAGTCAAATGATAAGTTAAAACACTCGTCGCTGAGGCATAGCGGCACGCATCGCAGAACGAACAGCTCACACACACACACACACACACAATGATGACAGGCACAAGCACAGCATGTACGCGCGCACACACAAGTGTTCTGGCAGATTCCAAAGAACTGCGTAGGAAATTGGTGGTTTGAATCCCGTCCTCTGATTTTGAGGGACAGCGGAAGACAGATTGGTCTATGCAACACGCGGTGGTTCACAGGTTATATCAGCACGGTGTCAGCAGAGTTATATCAGCACGGTGTCAGCAGAGTTGAATCCAAACACGTCAGCAATGCGGGTATCACATCACTCTTCGTAACCGTCACAGCCCGACGGTTTTAGCCAGTCGCAGCCGCACTCGCTGCATGCCCAGCTGCTTGCCGAGATGGCGTACACAGAATGTACAACACAACGCAAGCTGTGAGCCTGGGCCCAAGCGCAAAACACGCTCCAAGGGACTTTCTCATAACGCTCACGACCCACAGCGCGCTGCACATGCATGCAAGCGAGGGGTTTGGAAAAGAAGCCTGGGCGTCGGATGACGGGCGCGCACATGCGTATATCAGTCGCGCTGCCGTTATACATCCGCTAGGTGTCCCACGTGTGCGTGCTGCATACAGATTGCTCACCTCAGAAAAAAAACAAGGCTGCGCAAGGCAATACAAGCCATGATACGAGAGCGCAACGACCCAGCAGCTCATTGAGATGCCGAGGGGAACCGATGCCGCTTGCACAAGCTGCAGGCAGCTACCACATGCAGGCCAGGTCGAGGCGCTGTGAGGGAGCCATTTGGGCCCATGGAAGGAAAAAAGTCCCCCGCATGCATGATAGCCACAGGCAGGCATGCAATCGAGGAGCGAGCAAGCCGAGGACAAACAAGGCAGCGCGAGCGCATCAATACATGCATGCATGCAGAATTCAATCGCATGTAGACAATCCGTACCATCGCGAATGCCAACCTTCTGCCATGTGGTCAGCCTGATATACAGCTAGCGGAGTTGTGCACAATCGGAGGGCACCGAGCGATGTCACACAACACGGTTTACGGTCGCCATGCAAGAGGCGCGAAGAAATTGCCAGTACAGTGAATTCGCCTAATCACGCTGCATCGCTCCGACCTGGTTCGCTTACAAGGCGTAGTCGGTTGGGACGGTCGTCACCTTCAGCGCCTTAACTGGCGGCGCGGGAATAATCTGTCCGTCCCAAGTCTTCTGGGGGTTGCCGTTCTCGTCGTATGACGGGTTGATGAGGACATTGCCAGCGGCGTCCTTAGTGTAGCCGTAAGCGCACACGTACAGGATGGTGTCGTCGAAGTCCTTAGGGTGCGTCAAATCGTCCAGCTTGTCGGGGCAAGTCGCCCAGCGGTCCTCAAAGTTGACCTTGACGCAGCTAAACAGCTCGTCGCCGGTGGCGGTCGTGTTGTCTACCGATGGGATGCTGCCTTGCAAGTCAACGTAGGCGTGGATGGCGCCGTCTTTGTTGCGCAATCCGGGGCCCAGCTTGAAAATCTCACCCGCGCCCCAGTCACGGTCGCCGCCATCACCCAGGAAGTAGATGTGCTCGATGCAGGGGACAATCTCGTCTCCAGGGTGGTACTCACGGATCTGGGACTCCGAGAGGATCACGTCGCGAGAGCCAAAGCCCTTGACCAGCCAGCCGGCGGGGTTTGGGGGGTTTGCCGGGTTGACTGGGGAGCCGTTGTGGTCGATGTTGTATGTGCTGTGCGGCTGGACAAGCTGCACAACAACAAAACAGAGTCAAGGGCACCACACATCCCAGTGTCAAGGACTGCTACAGCCTCCAGCAGAATGCAAGTACTGCAAGTACTGCAGGCAAACCCTCACTCAACCGAAACCAAGCGCCCCCCTCTCAAAAGAGTTTTACAGGTCAGAGCAAAGCGAAGTGAGTAAGCAGCAGGACGAAATTGAAATAAGTGACATGTGTGTTGCACATCAGACCAGTGCCAGAAACTGGAGGTTCAGACTTGTAGTGGCAGGTAGAGGTTGAGGCATAAGCGTTGGCAAACGAAACCGTGCACCGAAACTTGCTTCTAACCCACACACCAGACACAGAAAAGCTTCTACTCACATCATGGGTGCCAGTTGGGTTGCAGATGTAGACCTCAAACAAGTACACCGCGTTGGTGGCGGCGGACTGAATGAAGAGCACAACGTCCTCAGTGGTCGTGATGATTTGGGGCTTGAGGCCAGCCCAGGCCTCCAAGCCAACAGGAGCGCCACCAGTATCCTTAACGCAGTCCGGGTTGCGCTGATAAATCTCCTCCCAAGTCAGGAACGCGCCGTGTCCGGGCGCTGCAAGCATCGCTGCCGCAAGCGCCGCAAGCGCAAGAAAGCTGGCTGCCCTCATCGTGCCGAGTTACCCGAGCGGCAGACTGCAGACAAGGAAATCAAAGAATAAGCAACAGGAGGGCAGTGGGTTGAGTTGCCAGCGGCTGTTTGCCTAGAACTGAAGGCCGTTTCCAGTGGTCACTTGACGGAGCAACGATCAATGAAAGGGTCACAGCCGTACCACCAGGCACCTGCTAAGAGCATGCTTGCTGGTCAGTCTATCGATGAATAGTATGCCAGTCGCGCACCGGTGGTGGTAGAAATTATACCACCATATACCTTGCAAGTCACACGGTGGCCTCATGTGTTGTGCGCAGAGAGTGCAGGTGTGGTGAATCAGGCAATAAGGAATGTGAACAAGTCCAGTGTGGTGCTAGAAAACGATGACGCACACAGTCCGTCCCAAAGCAACCAATCTGTTCACGCGACTGCAAGATGGTTCGATCCCCAAAGGGGAAGGACAGACCTAAACGACATAAGCGTTGTAGAATGCTGAGTGACTAGCAGCAACGTGCACTAGTGTGCCTCGTGCCAGCCTGGCCGCATCAGTCCACCCCGGCACGCAGCAGCATGCGTGCATGCAGCACGGACGGCGTGTGCCATCGACTGAAGCCCCTTTGTGCCCATACCTACCCACATAACAATACTAAAGCAGCTCGTTGGCCAAGCAATCAGTCCGTCAGTGATCAGAGCCTACCGAACCAAGCCTACCGAACAGAAGGGCCCACTCACCACGCACGAGCTTTAGCAGGAGCAGCACACCAAGCGTAGAACCGAAGCAGCCCAGCAGCAGTAGCACGTGCAAACTCGCGGGTGAACAGACAACTATGTCAGTCGAGTGTCCGTTCACGGGGCTTATGAGTGATTTTGTCGCCGGGCAAGGGCGGTAAAATTAGAAAATGTCCGTCCTGAGTTTTGGCCCGTTCAGCTCGCCTGCGAAGGGTGCAGTTTAACGAGTTTGGTACAGAGGTTCAGGACCGAGCAGCTCTTCTCTACGCCAGAACACCTGTACACATCGAATAACTTCAGCTATCGGGCTTTCTGGCGCTGAAGGTACGTAGGTACCTCGCTGTAGCGATACATGCTCAAACTCATAAAAAGTATCGAGTCCACTTTCAGCAGAACTGGACACCTTAGCACACAGCCCCAGCTCAGGCAAACTCCCGCCCGTTGGTAGTAAGAGCAGCATACTGGAAGTCTCAGGGGCAGGGGTTTTCGCGCGTACCTGCTCAACACTCAGGGTGCCCACGGTCACCCTGGTACGTTAACAGTTGAATGACTCCAAGCCTGACCTGGCCTCAGGAGCACAACGAACTTCTTATGTTTGACAGTCATAGGTGATCAACTAGGTGTGCAGCACATTTGTTATGTTGCGACAGCAGCCCTATTCGTGCCGCTTCAGATTGCTTGTACCTGCGAGCCAGAGGCAGGCAACGGCCAACATGCAGACTCAACTTGTGGCAAGTGGACGGCAGTGCACACTGCACCGTGGAATGAACTCTCTGGACAGCAATTCGGGAGCCGCTGGGGCTCAACGCGTAGCCCTGCAAAAGATGGGGTGTTCATACGCCGCACGGGGCAAGAGCTGAAATGAAACGAGGACCCCTGGCACTGACTCTTGATTCAGGTGCAGACCACATGCGCTTATGTCAGGAACAGCTAGTTTGTCTTGAAGCACGGGCGGGCCTTCACGCCAATTCCTGGCAGACCTTGACTCGGAGCCCTAACGGTGGGCCGAGGCGCAGGCCGCTGAACTTCGCTTCACTGAGGCTAACCACTGTCCGGACCTTGTGAATCTCTCTAGCACCCATATGCCCTGGCCCTTGCAACACGTTGGCGATGCAAGACAGCAGTGGCGGGCCACCCTTCCGCCTTCCTGGCACCGTTTGAAAAAGAGTGTCAAGTGATACGGGCAGAGCAAACTCCGCAGGGTCTATTGAGTTCCTGCGGAGTTTGCTCTGCCCGTATCACTTGACACTCTTTATCAAACGGTGCCAGGAAGGCGGAAGGGTGGCCCGCCACTGCTGTCTTGCATCGCCAACGTGTTGCAAGGGCCAGGGCATATGGGTGCTAGAGAGAGTTCACAAGGGTCTGTTGAGTGTTCATTGCGGGCGTGATATGCCGCTGCTGCTCATGCCCGCAAGGCTCCTGCGCGTCAGCTCATCAAACGTGCCGCCCAGCTCGCCAGCCACGGTGTCGCCGGCGCACACGATGCGCTGCTGTGACCTGCACGCCGCCACTTCGTGCGGAGACGCAAGTGCCCCAGGCATCACCCTGGTGCCATCAGGGCCTGCAACCGGGTCACTGTTGCGTGATGCAACGGCTTGACCAGGACCACGGCCATCGCCACCTATATTCTGCTGGCTTGAATGGCGGGCTGCAAGAGCCCAGTCATCTTCTGCTTGCTTGCCTGCCTTCGCTTTCCTGGCCTGCAACCGCACAGATGCTGTCAGCCCTGAAGCAGACGCTTCTGCAGTCTGTGCTCTGGCAGACTCGTCCGCAACGGGGTTTGCGGATGTTGAACGAGCTGGCGCGTTCGCAGGCCGTGGCGCGCCTGCCGCGCCGCCAGGTGTCGCAGCTTGGACAGCCTGAGTCTGAGTCTGAGCCTGCTGCCCGCCAGGCGCTGCTGCTGGTGTCGGCAGAAGGCTGGGGCTGATGTCCAGAAACGACTCCGGCACCATGCCAGTCTGGCACAGCAGGATGTGTGAGCCGCGGGGTATCACCGTCGCGGCGTCGTTCACCTGCAGTGAGAGCACGCAGAGCAGCGCAGCGGAGCCGGGGCAACTGTTTGTGTTTGTGTGATGTACTGTGTGTGATGCACCATGTTTGCTGCACGCACACCTGCAGGCCAACATCAGGCCAGAGCAACCCAAAGTCGGCTGGGTGTTGGTTTGAACGACATCAGCGCCCTCCCTGCGTCCATCCTTGCTGCACCTTGCATCAGTGCATCACGCATGCCTCACCCTTATGGTGGGCGCTGACTTGGTGGGGATGATGAGTATGCGCCGGCGTGATGCGGTATGTGTAACACACACATGCAGTACGTGCATTCCTCAGCTGACATGCTGTCCCATGCAACGTGTGTTCTCCTCTCATAACCAACCTGACAGACCGTGTAAAGCAGGGTGCCACGCGCAGCCTTGGCGCCGTGGCAACAGCGGCGGCAGACCAACATAAAACTCAGGCCACCGGTCGACCTGGTGCTAGATACTCCACCAGCCACATGCGTGTTCCCAGACCAAACAACACAGCCTGCAAGCGGACCAGCGCACCTCCAGTTGCAGGACTACTTTGTCCAGCTGCACGTCCACCGAGGACACGGTGCCAATGTCCACACCCTTCATACGCAGCGGCGTCCCTCGGTGCACCTTGGGCGCCTGCAGGGCATCTCAACAGGACAGCCAGGATAGTCGGCAGCGCATGCACGGTGAGATCTGGATCTGTAGCGTGCCGTTGGCCCCCCATGACTGACCGACTGACATCACATTTGCTAATACTAGTCGACTGAAATGATCGTTCAGCAGCCCCATGACCCCCGCAATCTGGTCTTCCCCACTGACTTCCTGAAAACCTCACCTCCTGAAAAAGAGAACTGCAGCTTTGCAAGGCACGCACGTGTATGATGAGGCACGCGCGCGCAAATCACACCCGGCAGGTTGAGGTGAGCAAGAGACGCAGGCGCCACTCACTCACTCACTCACTCACTCACTCACTCACTCACTCACTCACTCACTCACTCACTCACTCACTCACTCACTCCTCAACTGTCCTGTCAGAAGGCATTTAGCCACGCATGACTCCATGAGGGACCATTACCCGTCCGCGTCATTCATGCTTACACCCCTTGCATGGAAACCGCTTGACTCAAGGATCAGCACGGCCGCCGTACCCGTACAGAACCCACCTCAGCGTACGTAACGTTGAAGCGGTACGGCTTCCACTTGTGCAGGGAGGTGCCGGCGGCCCACGCCACCAGCGCGGTGCCCACCGTGGCGCCCGTCACCAGGAACAGCGCCACCGCCTGGTTGGACGACCTGTGCGTGAACCAGGGCATGCGGCATGACAGCATTACAGCATCACAGCATCACAGCATTGATCAGATCCAGCTGCGGCGGCAGCAGCATCAGCTTCAGCATCAGTGGTGCCGGCGGATGCTGCTGCATGCGATCCAGCACCCAGGGAGGCGCTGGCGGCTTGCTTTGGGCGGCATGGACAGTGCTGCATGGCGGCGGATGCATCTAAGCAGTACATGAGGTGGCGCCCCTTGCTCCGCTGATCTCACTGCTGCATCCTTACTTACGTGTCAGCATGTCAGCGTGTGTGATGCAACACATGCACACACGCATGCACATCTGCAAGCTCTGCAGGTCAGCAGATGCACGCATCATTACACACTGCACGCGGCATCACCACACCAATCATCCTCTAATGGCCTCTGTGATTTCACTGGATGTCATGTCAATCCACTTGACCACAGCATGCTGCATGCATCTCGTCCCTGTCACAACTGCGTGGCACCTAGCGTCCGGAGCAGTCATGCCAAACCTTTTTGCAGGCATTCCCAAGGCGGCATGGCGTGTCACGTGCACGTGCATGATAACGCAAACGGTGCATTATGCGCTGTGCAAATCCTAACCTCAGCAGCACTGGAAGCAAACCGCTGCTCGCCCGCGTCGGGTGGCGGCTCGTATGCGGTGTGCCCCCTGCACGCACGTCCGTGCTGCTGTCGCTACTGCCGCCGCTGGTGCTGCCATTCTCAGGATCCACTGCTGCGGCGTCTGAAGGGCTCGAGTCAGTGGCTCTGCAGCACAGTGGTGAAAAAGGCGTTCCACCGCTGCGCACGTTGCTGCCACAACGGTGGTGCCACGGCGTTGCCAGCGAACCCCTGCCCGAAAAAGGGCCATGGGTTGCACCCCCCTGCAAAGAAGGAGGTGTGCAGGAGCTGGCCCTGCATATCGTGGCTGATGCCCTCTGTACTGTGCTGTGGGGTCCTGAGAGAGGCGACGTGCTGCTAATCGGCCGTGAGGCAGCGGCGAACCGCGGGCCGAGAGCAGCCGGCACGAGCATCAAACAAGCGAAAGGTGAGGTAGCAGACAGGTTTGTGGTATGAAAGAAGGTGTAATCAAAGAGTTGGTAAGCAGCTTTACTCCCAGAAGGGCGATGGAAAGATGTAGTTCCACGCAGTGCTTGCCAGAGTGGCACCGAAGCGAGAGACAGGCTTTGCAAGAAGGGACACGCTGGCTGCTGCTTAAACAGGCTTGGTAAAACCAAGTAAGTCACTTGCTTTACAAGCTGTGTGCTTCCTGGGTTGTTCTTGAATGATTGCGTTGGCTTGAATGAGGTGGATGCGTCCTAGACGAATTTGAGCGTGCACAACGCTGGGAACGAAAGGGCGCAGCCAGTTCAGCCAGTTCGCCGTCCGACCACTGCCGGCCACTGCCGGCCACCATTTTCATGCCTGTGACTTGCATAACCACTGGTGTGTATGCGGTCAGATGCAGGCGTTTAGGTGGTCGTGCCCACCACAGCGAATCAAGCGCACATTTCGCATGTTCCAGAGCATGGATGCGAGGCTTGTGACACTGCTGGCACACCGCAGCAGAACGACTGGAACTCCGTCGGGGCTGCATTATGCATGAGCTCAGCTGGGCATGCATACCACAACGCAGCAGTGCACGCACATCCTTGAGGCACCTCCTGGGTCTCACCGATTATGACCGGCTGAATAGGCGGAGGCACTTATACACAGCAGAGCAAGCAGGGCTGTTCAGGTTCTACCTCATGCACAGACGTAGATGTTTAGGATGAGATATGCAGCCATCGCTTGCATGTACTGTTCGTACTATGGCCTTGTCATACGACATTGGATTATTGGCGACAGCATGTTTGGCCAGATGCACTGTTGCTGCCAGACAGACAGGCTGTCACTGTCAGCTGTCACCGGCACCACCTTCTCCACCACCAGCTTTGCTGCCATATGCCCCCACCGCATACGACAGGCCCGTGTCCACATCGCTGCACCCGAGAGAGATATCTTGTGGAATACGCACCACACCAAGGCACACCAACGCCCCAACTCCAATACACACCCTACCTGATAAAACCTGAATACCACTGAATCCAAATCAGCCTAGCTCAAAGCCAACTCCTGCGATCCTGCTCACCCTCAGCAACGTCTCAACAGCAAGAACAGCAAGTGACAACAAGCCACCACGGCAACGCACCTACAGAGAAGCCGAGTTCCAGTTCAGCGCCCGCCTGACGCCATGACCAGAAGGAGCATGCAGGGCGTCCGCTCCGCTCTCTCCATGACCGCTACGGCAGTCCTGCTGCTGGCGTGCTGCCCCATGTTCGTGCAAGTCGCGGACGCGCAGCAGCCGGCGGCCTCGGCCGTTGCACCCAGCATGTCTCTGTTCCAGACGGCGCAGCCAGGCCCGGTGGCAGTCACCCCAACCACCGTGACAGCCACTGTGCCTGCTGCAGGCAATACAGTCAGCGCCATGTCAGGACCTGCGGTGAGAGTGTGAGGCTCGGATGCTGGAGTTGCCTATAGCAGCAGCGCATTTGTGGGCTTGTGTCCAGCATGTATCTGTGGGACGGAAGCATTGTGTGCATGCAGGCTGAGGTGTAGGTCAGTAGGTGTCCAGGGGTGGTGCGTGCGGAGCTCTGGGTACAGTCTGATGAGTGGGCTGCATGGGGGCTGACAGACACAGCGAACCATGCACCATGCAGCATCAGCATCATCAGCAGCAGCAGTACCAGCAGGAGGGTCAGCAGGCCCGCTTGCGGCCCCAGCAGCGGCAGATGGCAGAATGGAAAATGTCTGCCAAGATGAAGCAGGTTGCAGGGCCTGTCCCCTGCAACCTCGATGCATAGCGCACGCGTTTTGCAGTTGTGGACGGGTGTGACGGCATTGCCCGTTCGAATGGATTTTTGCATGTTTGCCAGCCATTCACCTGTACTGTGCTATCTGTACTGCCTTCCAACAGGCCGATGAGCTGAGGTCCATTGCCAGCTCGCTGGGCTTGCCCTCGCTGCCCTCCCTGGGCCTGCTCAGCGGCAACAACATCATCACGCTCGGCAACGGCCAGCTGGGCGGACTGCCGCCGCTGATCCCCAACACCCTGCTGAGCGGGGGAGGTCTGACACAGGTGCGGAAATCTGTACCACACATGAACGGCTCCAATTCATACACGAAGGCTTCAATTCTGACAAATTTGAGGATTACAATGCCAACAAGTCCCCTGCCTCGTCCCCCATGGCTTGAACATATGCAGTCATGCATGCATGCAAGCATTTGTAAGACCCTGGATGATCAGCCAGCGCGTGCACATGAGTGCATGACGGCATAACTCGCTTACCTGGCCTGCAAGTCTGCATGCAATCTTGATCCATGCAGTACGCACCCGTTTACGTGCTTAACTCTGCAGAACGCGATCAAGGGTATGGAGTCGGCCGTATCCAGCGCCCTCAAGAACGTGCTGACTCGCACCAGCCTGTTTGGCGTGGGCCGCTTTGGCCTCGGCAGCGGGCACGGCATCTTAAACCGCGATACCAATGCCGCGTCGGGCCCCGGCAACCCCTCGCCATCTGCAGGAAGCGGCACTGCTGCGCTGAACCCCAACCTGCTAAGCGTTCTGCTGGGCAGCAGCGGCAACGGCGCCGTGTCTGCATTCAATGGTGGGTGGTCTCTCGGCCCTGGTGCGATTAAAGCAAGCCCTTGGAAGTAGCCCTTTGTGGTGTATGCTGATCGACATTGCTGTCGCACTGGAAACCTCCTTGCGTCCCTCACCCAGCTTTAATGTGATGGACCTGAAAATGGAAAATGCTGTTCGCATGTGCCGCGCTCAGCAGTTCCGCTGCTGCTTATTAAACAGTGCTAACCTGAGATGCTACAACACCTAAAGCCACCTCGCTCGAAACCACACCTCTCACAGCTATGTAAATCAGGCCCTTGGCTTTCTCCGTGCATGCCTTGTGTACTGGATGTACTGCCGTACGTGGTGGTGTACGTGATCTGCTGCAGGCCCCGCCCCGTACGTCACCTGGCCGCTGCCGCGCAACGGCAACCTCACCGACCTGCTGCCGCCGGCCGCGCAGGCGACGCTGGAGGACAGGCAGGCCTTCACGCAGCGCGTGCAGGGTGAGAGGGCAGCAGCCTGTGATTGCTATCATACCCTCTCATGCCAGCGCGCATCTGGTGCGCAAGCTGGTGCGCAAACCGAGCGTGCTTGCCAAAGCGTGGCCATGCTGGCATATCTGACAGGTGATGCATGGTTCATGCGGCATGGTGTCATGACTTGAGATCCCGACGGCCTCGCAGGTCATTGGGGCACGTTGACGCATGCTGCCAGTCAATCTGGAGTCGTTGGAAAGGGATGCACGATCTGCATGGCACATGCATAGCAGCTACGCACATGCTGCTGAATAGAAAACCTCCTCTTTCATTCGGTTCTCTCAGCATTCTGGCAGCTCCAGAACACAACCGGCAACATGCGCAATTCATGTGAGCCGAGGCCATGCGTGTCATGCCTTTTTGTTCTGCTACTCCCACCCACCCACCACGTGCGCTACAGGCGACATGGCGAGCCAGGCGAAGGCCATGTCGGACATGTGGCAGGGCATCTACAACACCTGGCGCACCGGCAACCAGAACTCCACGCTCGCCGCCGCCTGCGCCACGTACGGCCTGGGGCGCGTGTTCAACGACTTTGGCAGCGTGCTGCAGGCTGGCAGCCCCTCCACCGCGGCGCTGTACCAGATCTACGGCGACTCATACGTCCAGCAATACCAAGCGTGAGTTTTTGGTCCTCATCTGGAGGGAAGTGTTGGCCTCGGCTTGAAAGCTGCAAGTGTAAAATAATCTAAATTCCATGCCTGCACCAAGCAGTACCAAGCGTCAGTGCGGGTCTAGGTGCATGGCCATACAGTACCAGCAGGGAAGAAGCACTATGGCAGCCTGGCTCTGCTATAGTCTTCATTCTGGTCCTGGCAATCTGGCCTGGCTGGAAGTGCTGGCAGCAGCGTTCTGCTTGTGATGTGCTGTTAAGCAAAGTGCATTGATGGGCTTGCTTATCAACCGATCATGTGCACCATGCATGCACATATGCATGTGGTGCATCCACCTTGGTTCTGTGTGCCACACGGCTTGCATGTTTGCATGCAAGGTGCTGTGGCAGCATCCTCAACATCCCATCCCCCATCTGATTCCCCATCCATTCCGCCTTTTCCACGTGTGTGGTATTAAGGTACCGTGCTTGCTTGGCACCCTTGCAAGCCCTGTGCACACTAGATATGTGCTCATGATAGCATAGGTTTGCGTCTACTTATGTACCAGTATTCGGCCACATTTTAGGTGCATCGCATACCATGTCCTCGAGCATGCGCCATGTACCACATTTGGTGAAGCACAGCACCCGGGTCCCTTGTGCTGTGATCCTGGTGCTTGCAGTTGACATGGCATTACAATTGAGTGTGAATAACGGTACGTGCCTCGAGTATCCGCCTGCAGGCTGACGAACAAAACGCGCGAGTACCTGGATGGCGCGTGCTGCGGGCTGCTGCAAGCCGCCAACGACCGCCAGCCCGCCTCCCTGGTCCAATCCGTCGCAGACGGCCCCGTCCTCAACGACACACGTGTGGGCAACGCGCTTGGCAACGCCGCGGCCGTCGCCGGCGGCGTGCGCGCCGGTGTGCAGAACGTGACGGGGGACATTCGATACGGCGTGCAGAACGTGACCGGCAACATCCGTCACGGTGTGCAGAACGTCACTGGAAATGTCGTCAATGGCGTGCGGAACGTGACGGGCGACATCCGCAACGGCGTGCAGCACCTCAACGCCAACATACGCCAGGGCCTTGAGAACGTCACCGGTGTGGGCATCGCGCCCGTCCTGCCTACGAGCGCGCCCCTGGTCTCGGTCTTTTCTGGGCAGCCCAGCTCCGCTGGCAGGCCCACGCTGCTACCGCAGGGCGGCGGTCTCGGAGCGAGCCTCAGCCAGGGCGGTCTCGGAGCCAGCCTTGGGCAGAGCGTGGCGGGCACCAGCCTGGGCGGGGGCCTTGCGGGTCGGCGGCTGGAGAAGAACTGCAGCAACGTCACGCCTGCCGACTACATCCGCCTGTACTTCGGTCCCTCGCAGTTCGCGGATGAGGTGCAGAGCATCTACGAATCGTACCAGGTGCGATATACATCAGTCACTTTTAGAGTGCAGTAGAGTATGCTTGTGGGGAGCACTTTGGGTGAGCGAAGGCTGTCCATGAACCAGGGCTTCACAATAGCAACAGTGCAATACGTCGGTGGTTGTGGTCACGCATCTGGTGCTTTGCCGCTTGCCTCGATGTATGTTGCCTCCATATATGGATGCTGTATTGTTATGTGTGGGCTGGTTGCGATCGCCTGCAGGATTGAGAGCCTCAGTTGATTTATTACACGCAGCGCGTCTCTTGGGATGACCGTGCAAGGCAGGATTGGCCGTGCAGGTTCCTCATGCATTTCCTACTTAGTTTCCTCGTTTCAATCTCCAGCATGGGGCGCAGACCCGAAGCGGTATACATGTGCAAGCAACGTGCGTGCAGCCGTGCGCAGCATTGTGTGAGCCTCGTTGCTGAGATGCATGTGGGTGGGTGCGTGTTGTGACGATGGGTACCCGAGTGAACTGGAGGAAGATGGAAAGATTCCCAACCTTTTTCTCACTGCACATCGCACAACCCAGCTGACCTACTGGCCGCCGTTTCTGGAGGGCTGTAGTGTGCTGCGTATGACCTGGACCTTGAGAACAGGTTGTCCGTGTACCTGCCGTACTGCAAGCGTGTGACTGCCTCCAGCACCAACTTGCCACATGCGTTTGTATGTGCACAACAGGGCTACGTGTCGGCAACTGTGGGCTCACGCACTCGCCCTGCGTCCATTTTCAGCGCTGGAGGTGCAAGCAGTGCAGGCACCACGCCGCTCACTACCGCCAACCCCACTGCTGCTGCGACCAACGTCGGCAGCCGCATCAGGCAGGACGTTGCCTCTGTGCTGCCTCAGCGTGGCTAGCTTGGGCGACAGCAAGTGCTGCTCCGTTTCACAGTGATACGTTTCATAGTGATAAGTTGAATGGCTGTGATTGTCCCTGGATCGTCCGTGTCTGGCATCGTCCAGAAACGAAACCTCTGGATTGGCACCGAGGCGCTGCACACACAGTCTAGTGGTGCACGACCTTGGAAGCCCACTGTGATAAGCTCAAGTGATCGTATGGCTGGCAAGCCGCACCTGTTGCCCTTGGCCAGCCAATATGCGGCTGCCGCCTCAAAACATTTGACCAAAGATGATGATGATGCTCTCACTTTCCGCATCTCTGGCCACGTCTGTTGTGTAAGTTGTAATCATTTGTGTGCACTGCACCCTGCGTTGCGCTAGCCACAACCCGATGAGCACCTAGCAAGCCGCAGTCCACAGTTGAGGCAGCATGTAGGAGTGCCACAGAGAACTTCGCCGCCAGTCAGCCAGCTATCTAACCAGCTTCAATCAAACATTTAAAACTTATAAAATATTACCATGTTTTCTCCACTTCCCCTCAGGAGGGGATATTCTGTTCCGGGCGAGACCAAACGAGTCACCGTGAACTTGGGGTCTGGGGAAACATAACAGCTCTCAGCTTTCAAAATGGGAAGCTGCCTCTGGTGTCTCCAATGCTGTAGTCCGGCACTCAAACCGGGCTGTCTTGCATCCAAGCAGGTTCAGTATTTGTGGGTGACAGCGCCCAACACTCGCCAGCAGTGTGCACACGGGGCCTATGAGAGAGCTTGAGCTGATACGCCCAAAAATATCTGCCTGTGGCATTCGGTGAGGACAATTGACGCACTTGAATGACCATCCTACACACTGTAGCACGCTGGACATGCGCACGCATAGGAGGGTCTACGATTGACCCACACTCATGCCACATTAATGACCTCATGCTCTCCCACGTTAAGCCACTGTAGCAGCTGTTGTTTGTGCTCACACTCCTTGTACACGCAAACTCAAAGCCATGTTGACACGTGTGCGGCGCCAGTAAACACAACTGAAGGCAGTTTGCGGTACATACATAGATGAACGGGACCACACCTGGCAGCTTAGGCAGCTGGCTTGCTGTCAAGAGCGATGCAAGCTCCAAGCCTGTTCGCGATAGTGATGTAGACTTCTTGGATGGCGGTGGCGGCCTTACGCGGTTGACCCGCACCATAAGCAGCCAGGCAAGCGAAGCCTGTATGCACCGTCCACTGAGAGGCGTTGCACCTAGCCTGATGTATACCTTACACCTTCTTGTACCAACGCAAGATGGCTGTGCTGAGGAACTGTGCCTTGACCGCAGCCTGCTGCATGTGCTCATAAACCCTGCAGGCCAGCGACAAGCGGACATTCCTGGGCCAGGCTTTATTTGAAATAAAAGGGGTAGGTCTCTGTCCCTGGCATGCCGGTGTTTCTTCCCCGCCCTCGCCCGGCCTTGCTGAGTGCAATGGTGTGACTGTGGCATAGGAGCAAACCCAAACTGCTTTCCTGTAGCGTTATGCCTACATGCCTGCGTGTGTATGTGCAGTTCTTCTTGGACACCAAGCTCAATATCCTGCTGGTCGCATTTCCGTTCGCGCTCATAGCGGAGGTCGCGCATTGGGGCGACGCTGCTGTTTTTGTGTTGTCGTGCGTAGCACTGGTACCACTAGCTGAGGTAAGCCAGCCTATTTTATGCGCTGCATTGCCGCTTGATGGTAGGCACAGTCCTTTGTTGCATCCACACATGGCCTGCCCATTTGGCCTTGGTTCCGCTGTGCACGGTCGGTCACCGTTCGTCCCAGCACGTTCTGTGACCTGGCGCAGGGCACGTGCATATGCATACGCCTTTAATGTCAGTTGCCTTGCTTTAGGCAGCCTGCATAGGTTTGCCTGGGTATTGTGCAAGGATGCGTTGATTGACTGAAACGGAACTGCCTGGCCTGCCTGTATTCCCTGCAGCGACTTGGGTGGATAACAGAGCAACTAGCTAATTATACCAACGACACGTTAGGTACGCGTTGTCCACACGTTCTTTGTTTGATTTGGCGTGCCCCCACGTTCACAACTGCTGACGCCCAGCTTCTGCTTTTGACATATGTTCCATGTACAAACGCACTTACTGGGGAACACACCTGCAGGCGGGTTGTTAAATGCAAGCTTTGGGAATGCTACTGAGGTCATCATCTCTGGGTTCGCGCTAGCTAAGGGTGGGACAACGTATCTGCGCGTGGTGCAGCTTTCGCTCCTTGGATCCATCATCTCCAACCTTTTACTGGTGAGGAGCACGTGATGACAGCTGGGCCGCTCGTTGCCAGCGAACACATACAACCTGTTGTGTGGCCCTCGCACCCTGGGCTTCTTAGCTGCCTGTTGGCCGACGCGACGTGGTTGCGACGGTGCAGGTGCTGGGCAGCGCCTTCATCGCTGGTGGAATCAAAAACAAAGTACAGACCTTCAATCAGCAGGTACGCAGTTGGTGTCATTGAGGCCTGCACGTTGACCATAGCGCTTACCGCCAGCTGCCGCGTGCCGCCTCTTCTCACGCTCTGGAGCACTGCCGGGCAGATTGCCAAGCCTTTGCACGGCCTTGCAACACCGCCCCCAACCCAGCATCGTCAGTGGCAGAAACAGGGCAGGTGGACATGATCACCGAACCGAGGTTTCCTTGACCCTGCAGCGATTGTCCGAAACCACGACACGCGTCGGTTTCGTTGTCAGCTTGAACGGTCAGCTCTCTGGGGCCATAACTGCGGCACAGCTTGACATCCAGCTGGCCTCAGTTGCGCAGCCGCACAGCAGCCCTCGCCCCAGTAGCCCTCGCCCCCAAGTGGCCAACCCTGGCGAGCACGTCAATAGCGATACTCGTACCACGCTTTCAACCAATGGGACTCCGCGCTGCAACACCGGCACACACCGCTCCATTTCCTGCACTGCCACGCCGTTACATTTGTATCTCCCCCGCAGGGCGTCAGCGTCAACTGCGGGCTGCTCATCCTCGCGACGCTCACGATCGTGCTGCCGAGCCTGCTGAGCGAGACGCACACCGACAGCCACGAGAAGCGCAGCGAGCTGTCGCTGAGCCGCTTCGAGAGCATCTTCCTGCTCCTCATATACGGCCTGTACCTGGTCTTTCAGCTCAAGACGCACAGGTGTGCACGAATTGCTCACATGCTTACCATACATCCATGTTTACCATACATCCATGTACAGCATGTTCTGTAAGTATGTAATGTTTGTTACATCAGGAGCGTGTCGGCCAAACGGCCATCCATGTATGCGTGTGGGGATGCGTGCGGGCGGACGCTAAATGGTGCGTGAGGGACAGGCGGGGCCGTGCATGGGCTGGGCGAGCACGTCGCGGTGCACCCAGCTGGCAGCACGCATCGATGGGAGCGCTGTGCAGCAAGCTACCAACATCTACACTGATGGATCATGCGCTCATTGTGCCTTGACTCCAAAACCAGAATACGCCCAAAACAAACCAGCCTTCCGTTGTGTATCGGCCACCCCCACGTGGCGTTGGTACAACCTGGTCACGCCACATGACCACAGGGACTCTCACACAGCAAGGGTAGCGAGCTGTGTTGGCAGGCTAGTGGCTAAGGGGTGCCGACCACGGTATGTGCACCCGATGTGCGCGCCCGCGAAGTGCTGCTGTCCTGGCAGCCAAGCCAACACGACGCCCCCCGGCGCGCTGCATGCCAGCGCAAGCATTTCAGCAGCGCAGCTACATGTAACACCATGAAACGCCATGTTTGCTACGTGCGGTTAGCAGCTAGCCAACTTCGTGTTTTGTACTGTTGTGGCGTATGTTTTCGCCGGCGCTCGGCAGGCACTTGTATGAGGACACGGAGGAGGGCGATATCGGCAAGGACAAGGACTCAGATGCACCGCACCCCACCGAGCACTCCGACACCTCCACCAACGGCGGCGCGCTCGGCAGCATCATCGCGGTCCGCACCAGCGACGACATAGAGGGGGGGTCTTTCAACGGCGACGTGGGCGCCGGCGAGCGTGTTAGCGGCGCCGCGCTGACTGTGCCCAACGGCCTCAGTTTCGGCGGTCTCGGCGGCATCGGCGGCATCTCGAACCGCAGCCACGCGAGCAGCGCGGGCGGCGGCGGGGGCGGCGCGCTGCAGCAGGAGATTGAGATGCGGCGCAGCACGAGCGGGCGCAAGAAGCTGCCGGCGCAGGTGGCGGGGCTGGAGTCGGAGACGCAGCCGCTGTTCTCGCCGCCGATGGTGCGTGTGTGGCATGGCTTGCACGATAGTTTTTGCACGGAAGCACACAGCACGCACACCCACACGCATGTGTGTGCGCCTTCTCGCACACCAGGCAGGCACACATGCTGCTGTTGCCAAGCCGCAGTGGCTAGCCAGGCGAATGCGCATTGCCGCACGCCCGGCGTGCGCATGCGCACGTCCACACGCCCAAGCTGCGGCGGTTTGGGGAATGAGCCCACACGGCTGCAAGCTGCCACGAGCTCGCTGGTCAAATCACCGGCTGTTCTAGCTGGATGTTGCACACTCCATGCAAGTGCTTGAATGCGACCAGCGTCGCAGCGTATCACACGCGTACACCTGTGCTCTGTAGGCGTACTGTGCGCTTGGCAACGCAGGGCTCTGCCGCAACCACTCCACAGCATGCATAACCCATCCTGCTGCGTGGGTGGCTGCATGGCGTAATCACCGCAAGTGTGTCGCTGTGCATACATGCGCCTTACGCGCAGGGCTCCTCGCCCGCAATGGAAATCCGCCAGCTCAGCGGCCGCAGCGGCCGCAGCAGCCCGCGCGCCAGCGGCGCGGGCGGCGGCGGCGGCGGCGCCGCCGCTGCTGCAGCCGGCGAGGAGGAGGAGGACGAGCAGGTCCTGTCCAAGCCCGGCTGCTTCATCTGGCTCACCGTAGTCACCGTGCTCATCGCGTTCTTATCAGAGTGGATCACGGATGCCATCATCGGCGCGTCGAAGCACCTGCACGTGCCGATGCCCTTCCTCTGCACCATCGTGTTGCCGATCGTCGGCAACGCGGCGGAGCACGCATCTGCGATCATCTTCGCGTACCGCAACCGCATCGAGATCGCGCTGGGGGTGGCGCTGGGCTCCAGCACGCAGGTGGCGGTGCTGGTGGTGCCGTTCACGGTCGTGCTGGCGTGGATGATGGGCCAGCCGCTGGACCTAAATTTCAACGGGTTTGAGGCGGGCGTGCTGTTCATGTCGGTGCTGCTCACGTTCTTCGTGGTGCAGGTAAGGGGGATGTGCGAATGAATGAATGAGGCACATGCAATTGACACACATGCGTGTGGAGGCGGGAGAGAGTCCTTGCTGCGTGTGCAGGGAAGTTATGCAAACAGCAAGTCACAGTACGCGCGTCACCCCGCGCTTGGTAGCGTAGCGTGTGTGTCCACGTACATTCCGCCCCAGCCGCAAACCATTCGATGTGGCTTCAGGACCGTCATGTATAGGGCCTGTGTACGTACGTTGGCTTCAGCGATGTGCCCCTCACCTCACCTGCTGTCGCTGCTCCTGATCCCGTGCAAACACGTGTGTTGAGAGTTACTTGCTTCCCGTGGGGCGATGAATTGTGCTTGCCGTGGGGCTGTGCAGCGTGTGTGCATGTGAGGTGACTGGGCTGGTTTGGTGGCTGCCGCAAAACGAACAGCGGTCTGATGAAATACGTGTGTGCGTGTACTGCCTCTGTGTGTGTGTGTTGCGTGTAGGACGGGACCGCCAACTACCTCAAAGGGTCCCTGCTGGTGCTGTCCTTCTTCTTCATATCAGCAGGCTTCTGGTGGGTCACGCCTGCCTCCCCGCCATGCACGCACGTTCTTGCTGTCACTTGCGTGCGCCCAGGCAGCGAAAGCGATCGCTATATCATACAGCCATGCGCACTTGTTTGCACGTGGCAGCGCCATGGCCAGACAGCGGCATGCGTGTTGCGTGTCTGGCACCTTGCCTCACCCCTTGCTGCTCATTGCGTGCATCGAGCCCTACATCATACGCCAGCGCACATCACCACCATGCATACGGGGTAATGTGTGCTTGTACGCTCGCTTCATGTTGGGCCTACCTGTGTGTCAGGAAGAGGCTCCCGTGGGGCTGTGCAGCGTGATTCCCCTGGGGCCATGAGGTATGCATATGCGTATGGATGCAGACTGCACCTGCTGTTGTCCGTCTCACATATCCTCTGCGCTTGTGGCTGCCTGTTGACGCAGGTGCCACAAGGACGTTGACCTGACCGAGGACCTCAGCAGGCGCTGATGCACTGCGGCACGACGCGCTGTGTGCCATGCAGCCGAGTGCAGCTTACGGTATCTGAACGCAAATTTGCATTGCGGCATTGCTGCCTGGCCCTGGCCACCGCCTGGGCGGCGACTCCTGGTGGGCCAAACAGGGCGCTACCCCGTTGTATTGGTTTGCTACCATCCGCCACTGTTTGCATCCGCATAGAAGTCAGCCGCCGCTGCCACCGACACTAGCACGCGAACTCGCACTCCTCCTGTTTGTATCTCACCACACACGCTGTCCGGCATACGCCCGCGTGCATGTTGTCTGAGCTTGTGCCAGATGATTGCCCGGACGGTGACGCAGCGCTCCCACCCTCCTGCACACACTTGCCCTTGTACCATTGCCCGCTGCTTGGTGACATGCTCGCTGCGGCTTGCGGGGCACCGTGGCAGGTGCGCGCCCGGCTGGCTTCCACGATTGCCCCCGACGGTGTTTGTCCATCAACCCAAGTTAACGCTCTCCGCCGAGGCATCAGGCGTGCGTGCGTACCGGGGTGCGCACCGGTCAGCGCGGTGTGTGTTGACATACACTAGCATGCATTAGTAAGTGCGGTACCTAATGCTTGTCACAGCGGTACGAGTATGGTAGCTGAAGGGCTCACAGTAGCGCAAGGACACACCACCTGTCCTACGAGCCAACTGGATTTGCGTCTGTCTACATTTGCGTACGCCGGTTATTTGTGCCTGCCCGCCGAGCCTGTGGTCCCCATGCGATTCTTCGCACTGTCCCTCCAGGTGGTGTGGGGTGGTGTGGCCTGTGGACCCCCGCATGGTGCCGGGGGTTGCATGTAAGATTGCGCTACGGGGGTCCGGGACGCGCCCTCCTGCACATATGCGTCGCCCGCATGGACACGCCCGCGTGCACTGTGGATTTTGAATTAGGTACTTTGACCTCCTTTCACCTGCTTTGACCCCCCTGACTGCCCCCCTCTGCCCCTCACCCCATCAGTCGTAAGCCCTCATTGGCTGACCCCACCAGTCGGAAGTCCCTAAATGGCTGACCCATCAAGGCCTCAGACTGGGGTGTGTGGTGGTGAGGTGACCAACTTGCGCTTGTGGTCTGGCTAGGTTTTGGTATGTATGTATGGGTGTGTACTGGGTGGCAGTCATTGCCCGGCTGCGCAACAACAACAACAACAACAACGCCGCCCAGCTCGGTTTCGGTGGATCCACCTGCGCTCACACTTGCACACCTTATTTACCATGCATGTAACATTTAGGGCAATCATATCCTTGCATTGCCCGAACTGCGCAAAGCAGCACACGCGTACGATTCTTTTTGCCACTGAAGCCGTTGGGTAGCCTCCTAGCAGGCTGTGTGCACCACTTGGTGTTTGCCTATGCATGCACACACACGCTGCCTCATCCAACTGCTGTACACCTAATGCTATTTCCTCAGCGCGCCGTGTAGCCCCGGTGCGTGGGGTGTCTGTTGGCAGCTCATGTAATGGAGTGCCGCCTGCTCCGTCACCTGCAGCTGTAACGTTGTACGCTCTGCATGACAACTTGCAAAGTCGGCCACACGCCCCGTTGCCACGCACATAGCGTGGACGTTCGCGCATGCTTGCATTCGTCGCATGTGCCAACGGTTCCCATGTAAAGGTTTACGGTTGGCACCCTCACTTGGCGGCGCCGCGGCTCCTAGCATGCAGCGCAGCTTGCGCGAGAAGCACGTCTGTGCAAACGAGCGTACTGGGTGCACACCCTTTACGTCGGGGTGTGCACACCAAGCTGTGAACGCGCTGCCACAGCACCGCATATGGTGTGCACGTTAGCGGTGTAAGCACGGCCTGGAGCCGTGGACAGGTAGCGCTTGGTGCTCTGCGGATTGGAAGTGTCTGTATTGCCCCCTGGAGTGTCCCATGTGATGTCCTGTCTGACGTTTGATGGCATGAGCAGCCGCATGACCGGCTGCGTGAAGTGCAATACTGAATACTGCCTGCAGGGCTGAAATCGTTTGGTACTTGCGCGGAATCCAAAACCCACTAATGCAATGGTGCATCAGTGCATGACTGCATGCTGCGCGGCAAGTGTTCAAGTTGCTCAACCCGCATGAGCTGCTCTACTTGTCTGTGAACTCCCTCGGGGCCTGGTTGTTGCGCTCACAACGTACAGAGCAGGGTAGCCCATTTGCCCGGCTGACCTCCATGCGGCCCATGGCAGTACGCACCGTCGCCCGCAGCACTTCAACGACCTGTCGCTTTAAGCACACCCTGATATTCCAGAGCGCTCGAAACTGCTGACCACTGCCGTTTCAGTCTCCTGCTCGATCCGCCTCTTCACTGTTGGCTGCACTGTTGCCAAAAGCTTTCGTCAAGCAACGTTTCGCATGAGTGCTTGCTACGATCCACGACCTGGAGGACGTACAGCGTGAGCTATGAGGTAGCTGTTCTGGCTTTTCACCAGCTTTAGGCTTAGGAGCGTGTCAGTGATGGAGGGCTACTACCCGGATGGGGCCGCGAGGGCGACAGGCATGGCGTTGAGCCCGGCAGCGGAGGGGCAAGGCAGCGGTGCCGGGCAGCAGCCACAGCAGGCCAAGGCTCCTGTACTTACCCAGCAGCCGCCCATCACTGTCGACATACCGGGCGGGCAAAAACTGCCGTTTGGGTTCGCCAAACTGCAAGGGCAAAATTGGGAATACTTTGTGCAGAAGTATGAGATCTTCCTGGGCCGATCAAGCAAGGCTGGAGCTGTGGACGTCGTCGTGGGCGATAACATGAACATAAGCAGGCAGCATGCGCGCATCGCGTACAATTTCGCAACGCGTGCGTTCGAGCTACACGTGCTCGGCAAGAATGGCGTGAGCGTGGGTGGGACGCTCTATACGCCCTCCTCTCCACCGCAGCCCCTCAACTCTCAGGACCTTCTGCAGTGTGGTGAGTTCACCTTTCACTTTTTGCTGCCGAAAGCGGGCGCGACGCTGCCTGGTGCACCCCAGAAGCGAAAGCGTCCGCCTCGCCCGCGCAAGCCTAAGGCGACCGCGGCTGAGGCTCCCGCTGCACACCCAGCAGCAGCTGGACAATCACCTGCGGCCGGTGCAGTGCCGCCACACCTGGCACAAGCACGGCAGCATCAAGCGCCCATCCAGGCCGCGCCAGCTGCAGTGCTGCAGCGACCGCCCGCATCCGCAGTTGTGCAGGTGGCCTCATCTCCAGCCGCAGTGCTTGCGGTACAGCAGCACCAGCAGCAACTGGCTGCCACGCACTCCTTACGGAACGCAGCGCTGGCAACCGCAGGGCCAGGGTACTCACCCCAGGCACTCGCAGCGCTGCAGGGGCATCCAGGGGAGGGCGGCGCTGCAACGTATACGCCTGCGCAGCAGCAGCAGCTTGCCCTCATGCAGCAGCAGCGCGTCGCCCTTCAGCAACAGCAGCTGCGCGAGCAGCAGCTGCTGCAGCTCCAACGCCAGCAGCAGCAGCAGCAGCAGCTGCTGCTGCACCAACAGGCCCTGGTGGCACAGCAGGCGGGCGTGGCGGGCGGCGTGAGCCCGCAGCAATTTTCTCCTCATCAACTCGCGCTGCTGCGCGCACAGCAGCAACAGCAGCAGCTCCAGCTTCAGCTTCAGCAGCAGCAACAGCAGCGGCAGCTGCACGGCCGAGGGTCCGGCGGTGATGACGTGATGATGCAGGGTGATGACGATGGGGAAGGAGATGATGGGGGCCTCGGGGATGCACTGCACCAGTTCTCTTCGTACGGATAACATTGCTTGCTTGTAGCCGCATGCATTGCCCTGCTCGGTGCCAGTGCCCGCACAAAACCGCTGGCGGCGCAGTGTGCTCGTCCAATATGCGCACAAGCACCACACCTCCACCAATGCAAGTGCCTGCAGGCCGCATGCAGTGATTTGATTGCACTTCTTCTGCAGTGGCCGCATATCGTACATCACCAGGGCCACATCAGCACACGGTACCATGCCCTGCAGCACAGGCGCCGACACATGACAGTGGCGCGCCGCAGTTCGGTGGCAGGACGCGAGTAGCCGCCCACGAGGCCCCTGGTGTATAACGCATTTTACGTGCTCAATAGAACGCGTCTGCATGCAGCTTGGTCGTTGCGAAGAAGCTGAATTGCTACCGCGGTATGCTGGCTGGTCTGCCTGCACCAGCGTGTATCGTTGGTGAGTACCTCCTGGCATGCGCCATGATTTTGACCCCGGATAATTGATGCTGAGGTCCATGCCACACATGGGCCGCAGTTGGTATCCATCAACCCAAACGTTGCTTGGTGTACATCACATGAATGCATCAATAAAGCATGTAATGATGGCATGGTGTGCTGCCACCTTTCGAACGGACCTAGAACATGCACCTCGCAGTCCATAACGGTAGTGGATGGCTTGGTTGCGTTGCTGCAGTGTGCGAGTGCGCGATAACCGTTATCCCGCATTCCCGCGCCGCCAGCGTGTGTGATGCTTGCAGTGTGTGTGCAGTGACTGGTTGGGTATGGTTGACCTTGACCCTGAACGCTCAACCAGGGAGGCTCTTGTAATGCTGCTGCACATTACGAAGGCAAACACCCTTCAATACCGGTAGCTGCGGGACAAGTCTGGAACCCCCGGTATGGGGTGACGATCGGGGCGGGCCATTGCCCGCACGCAGCATGGTTGAATCCTGGCCTCGACTTAGTTGTGGGCATGGCCTCCTCAGCCTGTTGTGTGAGACCCCGCAACAGAACGCATGCACGCTCACTGTAGTCAGGCGCTTGCTGGACAGTGGACACACAACTTCAGAGATAGCCTGCAAAGTGGCTGCGCTGAGCCAAGATCATGACAGAGATCATGACACCTGACCAGTTTCACGGCTGTGTTTTCAGTCGATGAGTCATGAGCCATGAGTCATGGGTGAGTTCGCACTGCAAGGGCGTGTGCTGCCCGAGCACCGTCTGTCAGTCCTGAACAGCAATAGCGTGCAACGGCACCAGGGATGCAGAAAGCCAGGACCGCGCCTCTAGACGCCTGCATTGGGCGCGCTGGTGTTGGCCACCGTACGCGATGTGCTTCCGAATGGTTGCTACATGTGTGCAATGCAAGCGACGTTGCCCTATCGGCCATGCAAATCTAATTGTGATGACCTGATGTCTGCAACGCTACGCTGCACCTCCTTGTGCTACAGGCAGGCATCTCACATACTCCACCTTGTTGGTGGTAAATGCCTGGTTGCTGGCAATGCCTGCCCCATGTTGCCCCGCCGCCAGAACGTGCCCCACAATGGGTTATCGGTATACCGTAAGTCCGTAACCAATCAGAAATACAGATGACAGCTGGCACTGTGGCTACGGTGCGATACAGCCTGGCATGTGTATCCATGCCAGGACCATCCTGATCAGGCAATACGGTCGTAGCCATGCAGGATCGGGGGAAGAGGAGGTGGCACCATGGCAGCTTCATGCAGGCGGCGCCAGAGAAGGGGAAAGGGAAGGGGAAAGGGGAGAGTCACTATGAGGTCGGCGGGTCGCCCGCCCCGCCCTCGTCGTCTTGGTCTTGCTGCAGCGACGCCGCACGCTGTTTGAGCTTGGCCATGAGCTCGGCCTGCGCGGCCGCGCTGGCGGGCGGCGTCATCATCATCAGCGGGATGCCGCCAGGTATTGACGGCCGCTTCACCTGCAACGACCGAACGCAGCAATGCATGAGTATGTGACGCACCCAAGACACCAAGACAAACCCCATCAAGACCGTTCTGCAGGAGCACCCTGGCTGCCACGATACGCGAACAGTCACTGCATTCAGAGCAGAGCCTTCCGCGTATGAATTAATGTATTGCGCATGCACTGGCAGAGACACAATGCAAGCAAGGCCCATACACTCGGTGGTGCAACATGCCGGTATTGCACACCGTGGTGCAGATCACCCCGCACACCTGCGGTAAAGGTGTCATCACAGGCGTGGTGTCCGCCTCCGAATTGCCATCCTCAGCGCCGCCACCGTTGCTCGTGGATGCCCCCCCCGCCGCCGCCGCCGCCAACGCCTTTTTGCGGTTTATGAGTGCGGCGGTGAGCTCATTGCCGAAGGGCGCTGAGGGGTCACTCCAGGAGGGCGTTGCGGCGGCTGCGGCTGCCTCCTCCTCCTCCGCCTCCTCCGCGCTTGACTTGGTCTCAGGCGTCTGCAATAGGGATTCGGTGATGGACACGGCAACATCGGTAAAGGCATTATGCCTCCTACGGTTCGACCCCAAGGCTCAGTCCTCTTCCTGGCAACATCAACCTTGAACAGACACCGCGACCGTATATTGTACAGGCTGAGCCTCAGGCTAAACCTCCTGAAACAATCTCTCGCTCTCTCATTATGGACCATATAGGGCATTCTTGGCATTGGGGGTGATGCATAGGGCCGCATGCGTACACATAGCAATCCAGACTTTGGCTGGAGTCCGGGTGTATAAGGCAACAGCCGATAGCAAGCACGCCGGGGCTGTGCAAGTGGTGACTCAGGTACCGCAACGTGCCGAGGGAGGGCTGATTGGCGTGCCTGGGCAGCGGCCACCGCTCGACCCTCCCCTAGCACGTTGCGGTACCTCAATCACTATACTTGCACAGCCAGCGTGCTTGCTATTGGCTGTTCCAACCACGCCAACATCGCCATGCGGTGCTGGCTCTCGTGGTCCACCTTCGCAGGTGCCGCCGCAGAATCAGCCTGCGTGCTGGCGCTGTCGGTGTGCATACCGGTATGCAGGCAGTGCGACATCCAGCGAGAGACTGCCAAGTTCACACACACAGGCACAAAGCATGCGGTATATCGCGCCCAGCAGCAGCAGTAGCAGCAGTAGCAGCAGTAGCAGCAGCAGTAGCTCCACACCATGCACACCCGTGTGCTCTTCTTTCCTTGCCCCTCCCTCCCTCCCTCGCTCCCTCCCTCCCTCCCTCACTCACCGCTAGGTATGCGTGGCGCTTGCGCAGTAGGTCCGCAAGCTCCGGCGTGGCGGCGGCAACAGAGGGCGTGGTGCTGACGGGGCCCGCCTTGGCGGCAGCAGCCTCCGCCGCCATGGCGGCCGCCAGCGCAGCCTGACGGCTCTGCAGCGCGCCTGCGCCAGCCAGCCGGCACACGCACGTACACATACACACCGCAGCGTTCATTGTTGGCTTGCTACTGGCGGTGGGTGTGGTGGTCCAGCGCGGGTACCGTTAGAGGAGGGCGGGGGCGCAAAACCACACCCACAGTATGCTGCGCGGTCATCATCACCAGTTCACCACCGTCAGCCTGTCATGCGTTGCGCCCTGGCACATTTCCCTATACCCACCCGTACCAGATGTAGGCAACTGAAAATGATAGATTGATATCCAAAAGCAGATGACTGGAAACGCAGTGACGCAGACGCAGCTGGCATAGGCAGCGGCAGCGGTGCTGCTGCCTGCGCGGTCTGCCCTGCCTGCACTGTGCCTCTGTGCACTCGGCCTAGCCGTGTACTGCGCCTCACTCACCCTGCAGCTCCTCCGAGTAGGCTGTGTGCGTGGTGGTGGAGGGCGTGGCGAGGTCCTTCTCATCCAGGCCGTCCAGGCGCTGCTTGCCCTTCTTGGAGGTCAGCTCCTCCTGCACGATAAAGTAATGATGGGTGGGGGGTAATGAGCGCATGAGCGCACGAGCGCATGAGTGCATCACACACACACGCGTGTGCCCGCACCAAGAGCAGAGTTGCAAGCACACACGTGCGCCGGCATAGATGGGAGCTGTTCACACCGCGCGTCCAGGCGATGGCTTGCTCATGCTGTTTCATGCGCGAATTGTTACGGTGGATCAGCCACCGGCTGCAGCTGTGGTGCATCGTGGCTGGTGTGAAGGCCAGCCAGCAATCGATTGCAGGGCCACACGGCCGTTGCTTGCCATTATAAATCCGGCAATCACTTGTGAAACACACTGACATACGGCTTCCATGACGCCGCCAGATCGCTCGCAAGGCATCGTTGTGCCCCCCAACCTCCAAACCCCAAGCCTCCTGGGATGTGTCTCTATCAGCATGCTCCTGGCGTGCATGATGCACCTGATGCGACCCCCCGCACAGCGCGCGCCCCTCATGGTGTTTTTCATACGGATTCACTGACAGCATTGCCAGTTTGCCACCTATCCAATGCCACACGTCCGCCCCTCACCTGCCAGGGGCTGAGCTCCGCCTTCTCCGCGGTCTGGTCCTTGAGCTGCTGCCGCGTCTTGAAGTGCATCACCTCAGCCAGGTGCCGTGCATCCTTAGACTCCACCTTGCTGTAGTGGATCTCACGCGCAGCAGGGCTGCCGGTGGCCTGCGGGGGGTCCGGACGAACCGCAGCACACAATACACACAACACCGTACGTAAGCTCACATACGGAACAATCGTGGCTCGTGAAGCATCGGCAATTGGGCACAGCAATGCGCAGGCGTGTGTGCACTACTGCAAATGCAGGCCGTGTGGCCGTGTGGCCGTGCGTGCACAATTCGGTTTGAGGTGCTGCACCTTCTGCATATCCACATCAGCACTGGAGTGATGAACGCGCCGGGCATGTGTGGGCTTGGCTGGGTGTGGATGTGCATATGCAGCAGGTGTAGCACACCAGCACTCAGCGAAACCCGCACATGCCCGGCGCGTTCATCACTCCAGTGCTGATGTGCATATGCAGCAGGTGCAGCACGAGGCCAAGCCGTGTGCCACGTCTCTTACAACGCTACATCATCACACACGCTGCAATGCTGCAGTGCGGTGATCATGTCCCTGGTGATGTACCGGGCCGGGAACAGGCCGTCCCGCTGTACCGCACCTTGAGTATGAACTCCTTCTGCAGTCGCGGCAGCAGCAGGCCCTTGCCCAGCGCCGGCACGCCGCCGTACTTGCCAAGGATCCTGCACGAGTGAACGAGCGAGAGTGGTTGCGGCAGAACGCGTGAATCACTGCTGCCAGGATGGACGTGGATGCCAGTGCAGCGGCGCATTGCAGCTTGGCATGAGCGCGGGACGCCTCCAGCAGCAATGCGTAGCGTGTTATGTGCGGATAGCTTGTGACGCCTCCACAGTCCACACACATACATGCACCTCACGTGTGTGTGTGTGGTGTGAGGGGGGGGAATGAATGGGTAGCTGCGGTCCAGGCATGGTGTGGTCACGGCTGTGGTGCATGCGTTGTGCGCGCAGCGTGAGGTGCGCTGCTGTGCTGTAGGCATTGTTCATGGGTAGGTAGGATGGGGTTGGCGACGCCAGGCCGCCCTATTGTACACAGTACTCATATGGAACGGAGTCGGATCAGGTGCGCGCAGGAGGTGTCACTGGCTGAGCGGCGGAAGAGTTCGCATGCACGCCCTGGCTCTCACTTGGCCTGCTTTTCCAATTTGAATTTTTGAAGCTCCGGGTGCACGAACTTGGCGGTGCGCTGGGCCTTGGCGACCGAGGCAGAGCCGGCGTGTGATGAGCCCGCCTCGCTGCTGCCGTCCGCGGTTTCGCCCTCCCCCTGGTCACAGGCGGCGCGAGGGTGGGAGGAGGTTGGGGTCACACCACGAACGCATGACGCCGCAGCCCGCAAGCCCACAGCGAGCAGCATGGCCCGTTGCCGCTTGTGCAAGCGAACCGTACCCATACGTGTTGAGCAGGCCACCGGTGGGGTCAGTCCTTCACTGTTAGCGAGACACTGACTTCTGCACGACACGCTATGCTCGTGCACTGCCCACGTGACTCTAGCATGCGGTTCGTGCAGTTGTCCACCGAAAGCAATGGGTTCCTTCGTGCAGTGTGTGTTGCCTTGCCATGCGCCCCGGCCCTCCTGCCCAGGGTGACTACCCGCGACTGCGGCACTTGCAAGCAACCTGTGCCACAAAGCAGGAGCTGTGCCTCCGTCTCACCTGGTTATCATCATCTTCACGGTTCTGAAGGTCTGCAGGTAAACCAGGGCAGCACGTTCCATATGTTACATGCGCTGCCACCAGGGCACCCCCCGCGTGGGCAGGCGTGGCCGTAGCATGACGAATTGAAAAGCACAGCACCAGCACGCAGCATGGAGCAGGATGAGGCGGCCTTAACAATGCAGAGGTGACTATGCAGCGCTTTGCGCTTTCCCTCTGGGCCGTTGGCTCGGACGCGCAGGGCCCAACACCAGATGATGGACAGGCTGCGCACCGAACAGTGGAGGTCGAATACCACATGCAACGCAGGACATCATTAGGTACTGTGTTACGCTGAGGAGGGCGTGGTGCAGGCTTCAGCACTTCCTACACGCTGTTCCTAGTCACTGAGCGAGACCTGCCCTTGTCGCGCACCTGCGATCGCCTCGAGCTCTGCTTCCCGTTTCACAGCTTCCACAAACTCCTCAGCACGTTGGTAGAAGGTCTTCCACAATTCAAGCTGCTGCTCTTGGAACAGCACCCCCTTTTGCGCTTCCTCAAGAACCTATGCAGTTCGAAGACCCCCAAACGTGGGTTAGCCAACCACCCGAAATTGCAGGCAGGTTCTGCTGCACAACGGTGCATACAGCACACTCGACAGCTTCTGCCAGGTATCTGCAGCCAGCAGGCGTACGTTGCCATAGTTGCGTTCCTCCTGCCCTGACACGCACCTCAACCATCCACTCCTCCTCAGGCTTGCGAGCGTTCAGTGAATCCACAAGCTTGGTAAGACCATCTGTCTGTCGCTGAGACGCCCTACACAACTTAAATAGCGTTTCGCGAGCCTCATCAAGCCCGAACAGTTCTGACGTATCGTGCACTTGCATCGGGGTGTCCTCCGTGGTCAAATGAGACAAGCTTACAGAACAAGAAACGAGAGCAGATAGCGAATGGAGGACATCAGAGGCACGACGATGGCCTCGTGTGTTCGTGCATTCGTGTGAGCAACCAGCATGCCGAGCTCACAGCATGTCGGTACGTTACCGAATGTGCAAATGAGTTCGCAGACATCGCAGGGTTCATTCAGTCCATCATCACAAATTCAGTATGCAAAACTCTGAGCATGCGAACATGTCCTGAAGCTATGCACTGTTACAACACCAACTGGCGAGGGTCACTTACGCACACCAACATGAATAAAACAGACAAGACGCTACAGGAGTGGTACAAAAAAAGCATAATTCATGAAACGAAGTAGTTAAAACAGATGTACATTCGAGTTGTCAAACAGTTGTATACAAGCCGAGGGTCCATGGCTGGACATATACAGGCCTAGCGGCGGGTTGCAAATACTGCGAAGTTAAGCTCTAGCAAGTAAACCTGCTCACACAGACTGTCTTTTCGTCATTAGAAGCGCCGGTTCAGGGGGTTGACCGCCAGCACAACCGTAGCAAACTGCGTACAGGCAACAGAAGTTCAAAAAGCAATTGACAGCAGAGCGTTTCAAGGCAAATCCTGAAGCAATTGAACACAAGCACCAAACGTGCACGATACATACAACAGTGTCAAAGCGGCAAGGACGTCACAGCTTTGTGGGTATTGGCAAGCATTGATTACCGACGAACCCCGGCTCCAACCCTTGAATTCCAATATCTCAATCAGACCGAAACCTCCGAGAGCGTATATCATGGATAGCACAGTATGCCAAAGGCACATCTCAGAGCTAACATGTAAAGAACACCAGCACGTGCAAGCTCACCTGAAACGCGCCCGAGGCCAGCAGGCCGACTTGTGACATTGCACGCCCGATTGCCGCGCCTCCAGTAACACGAGGCACCGCTGCAGGCGCTCTACGGTATGCTGAGCTCACGGAAGAGCGCAGGGAAGAAGCTGGTGTGCTTACGCCATTCTGCCTGCTTGATTGTGCATGAGCGCTGGTTTGGCGAGCAGAGTCGACCCTGTTCAGGGCAAGAACACAGCAAGCAAGCGTAAACATGCATGCCAATAGCGCACTTGAAAGGTGTGATTGAGACCTGGACAACATTTGTTCAGCTTCAGCAGTGCTGGCCCTGAGCTGCAGTGGGAAGGAGGTAAGAAACTAGCGGGAAACATGCTCAGCATCCAAGTGCCAGGCCAATAGACCAGCGTACCTAGGTTGTTGGCTAGCTCCAGACGTAGAAAAGGTCTTAGCTTGAGCGAGGGCCTGACCGGATGACATTTTCTGTTAGGTTGTTGAAGGGCGCGAACGAGCTTGCAGTTTTGTGCAGAAGGGTGTTCAGCTGTGTTACAAGTCTGGAAGTTCTTTGCTTTAACGTATATGCATACAAGGGGCTGGGGAATGTGGTGATGATGATGATAGCCCAAGTGAAGTTGCGGCGCGCTGGCGACTTCACTACGCCACCACATTGTCTTACATCGGGATGCTTCATCGCCCTGCTGGCCACCTCACAATAAGCACCAACAAAGCTGATAGCCATTTCACAATAGGCACCGGCATGTATGCGATTATTCGCTTCCACAAAAGCAGTTTTTCTCTTTAGGGGAGTGTGCACCACCGAAACCAAAGGCAAACACGAAAAGTCAGTGAGTGTGCAGCACGGTGTTCGCGCCTTGATGAGCAACCTCCAGATTGTGAGAAAGCTGTGCCCTTACCGCCCGCGATGGTTGTGCAGAAGAGGCCGAAGCAGGGTTGCATCTGCCAGGCCGTGCCTTTCCGCATATTGCACTGTTTCAAGGCCAGATGGTGTTGCGTTGAAGTTGTAACACGGGGTTCTCCCATGCAAGTGAAGTAAAGTGAAGTCAGAGCACTGCTTGGGGACAACACCGCAGCACCAACGCAATTTCAACACAGCACCGGCCTTGGAACAGTGCAATATGCGGAGACACCCTTTGGCAGAACCCTGAAGTTTTTCATTGAAAAGAATTGGTCTTCCTTGTGTGCATGGCAGATGGCCACAACCGTGTTGGTGCACATGTGGTGCACACGAACATGCTCAGATAGCCTGTGTGAGGCCAACACGCCTTACAGTTACAGGCATGGAAAGGTCTGTGGTGCCACACGAGCTCTGGCAAACACCCAGGTGGCCCACCCCCAAAACACTCATGGGCCTCAGGCATGGCTCTCGTGAACCATCAGGAACATAAAAGGGTGGCTGCTCTGCACAACTGCATTGCTGAAAGCCAGCAGCACTCCATCATGCAGTCCAGGCACCCAGGAGTTGGGATGGTATAGGTTCGTAGCAGGTGCATGACTTGACGCCAATGGTGCAGACGCGCATGCGGGCATGCATGGCCTCACCATGGCGGCATGGCCTCACCATCCATGCGGAAGCTGATGCACAACGCAATTTCACACGTAGGCCGCACAATCACGCCCCCGACCCATCAGTGTGCGCCACTGTGTAGCCACTTTACTTTGATGCCAAACAGTGAGACCCATGCTAGTAAAGTCTCACTGTTTGGCATCAACCCGCCCGTCAGCCTCCCCACGCCTGGGGCGGGTGGCACAGGCTTGGGTTGCTGCCTGCGAATCTCTGCGGACTTGACAAACGTCAAACGCGGCAGCGATTTCTGATGCTGTGGCAGGAACGGTGAGCATCCACGGTGGGTGCTCATCGAAGCGGCTCACTGCTGCATCACGAAGGTGCATGCTCAACCGTGTTTCATACAATGCAGTCCTTCTGACTGGCCACCCCTACACTGCTAAATGCTGACCTGAGCTTGGAATCACAATATCACAAGGCAGGTGATTGCCAGTTTGCCACCCCAAGCAATCCAACAGGTTGGGTGCCGGGTGCAGGTGGATGCATGGTGGATGCAAGGTGGAATGCACCAATGCACCTATGCATCGAGGTATGCATGCAGGCAGGCAGGCAGGCATAGGATGAGGCTGCTGAATGTATCTGAGCTGCAGCACGCGGGGAAGCTGTGACACTGCAGTCGCCGGTGCACTGGCTCACAAGGCACAAGGCAGCGTGGTGCACTGAAGCGTGCCGTCAGGGCAGCAACGATAAGCTGGGCGGCAAAGAGCGCAGTAGGATGATAACCAGGTGAAAGCCACTTTACACGACGGCATGCAAGGGCTCAACAAGGCGAGGAAGGCAAACGCGCAAGTAATGGCATAGCGCAGGACCAAGGGCAGGCACCTACACAGCGCTGCTGTTAGCAACGCTTACGTGCAGTTATGCAGACGCAGTGTTGGAATCGTTCAGGCGCAGCGTCTGGCAGCGCACACTCAACTGAATCACCATGCTGCACATAGTCTGCTGGCGCACACGTAAACTTCGCCACTGCACCGGAATCGACTCACTGCTGCAAAGTTAAGCAATGGAAGTAGGATATAAGCTGTTGTGTGCTCTGTGCTGCGCACTGCGTGCGAGCTCAAGTCCCAGTGTTACGCCGGGCGGTCAGCAGTGCGCAGCGAAGCAGCCCCAAGAGGTACACGCAGGCTGAGCCAAGGTACACAGGTCCTACTGTTTGCTGTTCGGGTCCCAGTGAGAGAACTTCTTCCAGTTGCGCTGCTTTGGGTTGAACCAAGAGCCCTTTGGTGAGTACACATCAAGCGTGCCAGTGTTGGATGGTTGCGACTCGAGGTAGTAGATGGGCTTCTTGAACTCATGCCGTGTGGGCGCGTAGTCGTTGATGTAGTTCATCCAGCCGTGCCACTCTGGGGGCACGCTTGAGGAGCTGTAGTCGAGCTTGTCACTGAAAATAACCCAACGGCGACGCGCTGCAGAACAGTACACGCAAGCCACGGTCAGGAAACAACGCATAAACCTGCTTCTTATCAACACTGTCATGTTGCTGGGGCTGGTTATGAGCTGCCACACGCAGGGCGATGACCACAAACAAAGCAGACCGAGGCCTGACTCACTGTACATAGCGTTGTCGTTTTCATAGTAGCGGTTGCCGTGGTAATCAGTGCCAACAAGCTTGCCCTCACTTGACCGGATGAGATGCATATGACTGCAAAGCACGAACACAGCACAGACAAGGCCCAGTCAGGTCAGTGCTGGCGCCAAGCCAAGACGAGCAAGACCCACGCCAGCAACAAATATTGCATCATATGCAGTGTATGACCTGGCAAGAACATACAGGTTCCGGGGAACACAGGATAGGAGAGGTCGGCTGTCTCACCCCATGTTACCATCGACGATCATTTTGCCAAACTCAAACGAGCCCAAGAAGCCCAAGAGGGACTTCTTGTTTGTGGCCTCCAGCATGGCCTTGATATGCTTTGTGATACTACTCATATTGCCTGCTGCCTTCAAGCTGGGTTAAGAAGGGGCGAGCGTGTGCAATAAGCACAGGTTTCTTCCCTCCCCTGCGCTGCAGCGAAAGAGGAGAGGTACAGAATGAAAGAGGCAGTAACAGATACTCTGTGCCAGCGGCCAAGGAACAGGTTCCACGCTTTGCCAAGGGCTCGGCGCTGAATCAATGCACAGTCGGTTTCGGATGTCTGGCAGGTCTTTTTGCCTTTCAGCTGCATGCTTTCAGTGCACAGTACGTTCGTTCAGCCATTACATAACGTTTACTCACGTTGGATGGAATCGGTGTTGCTTGACGCAAGCAGAACGCTGCTGCCAGCCTTCAACAACGACGATGAGGGCGCCTGGTCGCTCGTCGCAGGTCAGGTGATAGCCTGGTTGTCGTGCTATGGGTTTCGACCTACAACTTGGACTGCGCTTACAATCATCGTATTGGCTTTGCCCACAGAGCTGGAAGCAACCGGCGGCGGCCCCTGCGCTCCTCACTTCAGGAGCCTGCTCGAGCACGTTAAGGTGCAAACGCAAAAGGCCTTGAACCCTGTAACGTTTCAGTGCTGGTATGGATGCCTTTTCAGCGCCATGCTTCCGCCTCATCGCGACCTTGCAACGCGCAGCGCTGCTGCCTGTGCACCGACATGCCCGCAGGTGTCCCTGGCAAGCGCCCAAACGAGCGCCCGCGATAGGGACAGCACATACCGCCAGCACGGTCAGGCCACCAACGCCCCTCCCACCACAAGCGTCAGCTGCGTGCACGCCCCACCTCACCCGCTGCTCTTACGGGAAGCCGTGCAGCGATGCCGGCAGTGCGCGTGCATGCTGAGGACTGCTGACATGCTGGTCGAGCTGTGCTGGGACAAGCTACACCTGGGCTACTGGCGCGACGTGCCGCTCATGTGGCGCAACGCCTACAGTGCCGCATGCCTCGCCAGGGTCCTGCTGCAGGCCGCGCTGCATGCGCCGACACACGCCTGCACAGGCCCGGACGCCCTGCGTGACACGGGTGACGATGGCCCACAAGTCCATCCATGCGAAAGGAACTCTGCCAAAGCAGTGCCAGACGCTGCACCACCAAGGGCTGCGTTGGTCCAGCCGAACCCAGCAAGCGGTCATGACAGCGTCGGCGCCAACGGCGTCAACGCAAGCGGGCCACGCAGCAACGCCGCGGGGCGCACGGTTAGCAATAGGAGCATAGCAGCCAACAGCGGTTCTAATCAGGTCGGTGCCGACCAGGTCCAGGAGTGGATCAAGCAGCTGGACCTAGCGGTGATGATGGGCGGGCCGCTGCTTGCGGCACCCACGCACGCACTCATCGGCCAGCTGCAGCTGCTGCTGCCGACGCTGCAACCGCCGCAACAGCCCCAGCAGCAGCCTGCCGCAGCCTGCCCGCCGGCCGACACCAACGGTGACGTCGAAACGCATGTCGGGACGCAAGGCGCGTGTACCGCTGTACTGCCGGCAGCGGTACTGCAAGCGGGGCTTGACGAGTCGCGTGCCAGCAAACGCGCCCGCACAGAGCCCATGATGCATGCAGGTGCGCTTCCACAGCCGCACCTGCCGCCTCAAGAACCTCAACGCACTACGCCTGGAGGTGGATTGCCATCCGCTGCAGCTGCATGCGGCGCTGCCAGCATCCGCGCCGATGCCCCCGCCGCATGCGTACCTCCTGCCGATCGTTCCAACGCCATCATGCGGGGTGCAGGGCAGCTGGGCCACGGTGGTTCCGGAGCTGTTGCCGAGTCAGCAGCAGCAGCAGCAGTAAGCCTCGCCGCGCTGCCTGTCGGGTCGCTGGCGGGCGCTGGCCCTGGAGCGCTCGTACTGCGCGTTGAGGCCCCCTCCCTGGAGGACTTCCTTCTGCAGTACATGTTGCCGGCAAGGCCGGTGGTGGTGACAGGTGAGTGCGATGACCTGTCATCTGGCTTGCTTAGGCCCGGGCTGGACGCTGCGGGCGCGACCGCTGGTGCGCCACCCGCCTGGCCCTTGTTGCGGATAGTACTTGCCTGTACGGCTGTACGCTTGCACTATCGGTCACCCTTCCGTGTAGTGCACGGTCGGTCTCGACACCGAAATGCATGCGCGATGGACCAGCAAGTTTGTTGGTTGACCGCTCATGTGCCGAGCTTTGCTCAGGCCGGCCTGATTGGCCTGCTTGTTTGTCCCTGCCCGCATGACAGTGCTTGCCGATCGAACGCCCACTGTTCTGCTGTACGTGTACCTTGAGCGACGCGTTCCACGTTTCTGCCTGCCTGCCACTCGCTTACGCTGCGCCGGCGTTTCTGTGAAACCCTTTAACCCCCTACACCAAGCGCTGAACCCTCAAATGTCATCCTGCACCCAACAGGAGCCATGCAGCACTGGCCTGCGCTGCAACGCTGGCGGGACATGACGTATCTGCTGGGAGTGGCGGGGCCGCGCACGGTGCCTGTGGAGGTGAGGCGTGCTGCGGGGGGGGGGGGGCTGCATGGATGCATCGTGGCATGGCTGCATCAGATCTTGTACCAGATCCTGCATCAGATCCTGCAGAGCTGCTGGGCAGTGGCTGGGCACCAGCAGTGCAACAGCCGAAGCTGCAATTGCTGCTATGTTCAGTGAGTCCAACCGGAGAGCACTGATAGAGTGCTAGGAGCGATCGCCCAACCTATTGGTGCATGATGCATGATGCACGTGCAGTGCGCACAGTACGCACAGTGTGCAGCACACCCGCTCTGCACCAGCAGTGCATGGTTGATTGGCCGACAGGTTTGTCTCCACCTGCATGCCAAGGGTCGGAGCAAGGCAAGGCAGCAGCGCCTCAGCTCGTGCAGGGCGCTGCCTGGTCCCCTCATCCCATGCGGTGCTATACGCTGCCCTCCAGGATGCCATGGCCAGCTTGCTTGCTTGCAAGTTGGTTGATGTGTGTCAGCACTCTTGCTGCCACACGACGATTGGCCTGTACCTGCGCCTGTGCTACGCCCACTGGCGATGCACAGGCGCTGTGTCCGCGTGACACGTGTGCCTCACCTGCATGCCATGCAGGTGGGTCAGCATTACCTGGCGGAGGGCTGGGGCCAATCACTCATGACCCTCCGCGACTTCATCAGCACACACATCCTCGCCAGCACGCTCTCCCCGGACCCGACAACACCACCACCCGAGGTGGCCCGGGGTGTTGTTGCGTGCGGGGGGGATGTGTCGGCGAGGAAGTGTGTGGTGATGAAGTCGGGCGGGGTCATGAGTGATTGGCCCCAACACCCAACACCAGCGACACCAGCGCCAGCGCCAGCATGTGCGGGTCCTGCAGCAGCGAACGACCCCGCGGCCACAGCTGGCACACACCTGCCAGCCGCACACCCACCGCCAACCGCCGCAGCGCAGCAAGCTCAGCACGGGAACGAGCATGCGGACCACCTTTCCGCAAGCCAGGCGTTTGCGGGGGACTGCGGCACCAACGGCCATGCCGTGCTTGAACGAGAAGGCAGCGGTGGTCACTGCAGCTATGGTGGCGTGCCATCAACACAGCAGCCCGCGGCGCTGGAACCTGGTCAAACAGCAGGTGATGCGCATGATACCCCATTGTCCGCCCTGCCAGCTCCTGGTGGTGGTGCTGCTGCTGTGGCGGTTCCGGCAGCAGGGCGTGCGGTGGGGTACCTGGCTCAGCACCCGCTGTTTGATCAGATCCCGGCGCTGCGCGCTGACATCTGCACCCCCGAGTACTGCAGCCTGGGGGAGGAGGGGGAGGTGCAGGCCGTCAACGCGTGGTTCGGGCCGGCGGGGACCGTCACGCCCACACACCACGACCCGGCACACAACCTCCTGGCGCAGGTGCGGGGGGGGGGCGGGGGAGCACAGGAAGCTGGGAACACGGGGCGGGGGGGGGGGGGGGAA
>BDDA01000574.1:51346-76514 GCA_001662385.1 Chlamydomonas asymmetrica
CATTGTCCATTTCGCCTACTTCTCTCTTCAAACAACTGCCACAAAATTCTGTGCCCCAGCCCCAAGCTTGGTCTCGTGCGCGACGTGCAGCCAGCCCTCCACTGTAAACATACGTGCAGTGCAAGCAAGCGCGGCAGTGAGTGGGGAGGTGACATGCCTATAAGTGTTACGCACTAACAGCTGCACAAACGTATGTAAGGATAGACAAGTCACGTATCAGGCTTGCATCGCAAGGCCTCTCGCTTGTTGCTGGTCCCCAAGCCCCAACACTGAACCCACACCACAGCTGATGAACAGTGGGGTGTGATGCCAACACTGATGATAACTTTGGTTGAGGAGCACGCTCATCAGAGCACAGCTCCGAGGTTTGTCTACTTCCGGTGACCCAATCACGGAGGTGCCGCTTTCATCAAGTGCCGCGTTGCGAGTCAACAAGAGGCCCACCAAAGGTGGGTCGTGCTTTCAGCCTGGTCAGACGAAAGTTCAGCACATCGCGAAGACGTGAATTGTATGCGGGTGCAAGAGAGGTGTTGATTCAACAACAGAGCGAAAGAGGAGCTCCCCTTCCGAGGGCACAACAACTGGAGCTGGCAGGACGAGCAAGTTTGCGTTGACCCAGGCAAACGCTGGGACAAACTCCGCTTGTCGCAATGAATATAAGGTGCGCGACTCGAGCCTTGAGTCACATCGCACTCAGTCAACCTCGTTTGCACCCGCTTTACAGCAAGTCCTTTGTAGCTTGCAAAACACCAATGCCCACTTGCGCTCAGTTCAATCCGCCAAAGCTGCCTTGATACTGGCGGAGATCTACAGCGTTGAGGTGAAGGCCTTGCTCCTGGCACACATCAGCCTGCCCTCCACACCGTCGCACCCACCGCTGCAAGCGCGGGAACTTCGCCAGGGTGAGTTGTGCAGACAGCCCCGCGACTGTTGTCCAAGTGGGTGCTTCGGTTGAGGTACACGGTTGCACGGTTGCGCAAGCAGCCTCGCACTATCCTTGCTGTTTCAGTTCAACGCTGAACTGCGACGGCGACCCAAACTCGCGTGACCATCATGCATCTGTGCAGGAGGACCTCAATCGGCAGCAACCTTACCTGCATAGTCGCTGGCTTGGGGCAGGCTTCAAGCTGTGATGTCTGCAGAGACACCTCCGACGCCAGAGCCGGTAAAAGCTGATCTCCTTGAGGAACACGAGGACGTGGCCGTGGCATCAACGAGCCGCAACACCACGAGCCTCCTGCAACGTGCCACCACCACTGCCAACAGCTTGTCTTTGTCAGCAGACCTTAACCACAGGTCAGAGGACGAGGCTTATTGCCGGGGATGAGTTGTGGAAGCAACTGCAGCCACTGTCAGTCCCTCACAACAGGCCACAACAACCTGCTGATAACCTGGTTCCATAGCATGGATGCGTGCTTTGCAAGAGGTTCCTCCTCCATCTCACCACCAGCTGCCGCTTGTGCTCTGCCCAGTTTGCCTATTACTGATCTATTCGAATTGCCTTCCACCCATGGGTTGCAGGGCCGATAACGGAGAACGGCTCGCCGATTCAGCTACACCACCACGACCGCCTGCTGCTGAAATGGTCCAGGGCACAAGTTCTGGTGAAAACTTGATCAACGGACAGCCACGAGTCCTCACTGTACCACTATGCTGCTTCGATAGTGTAGCTGTGCTGGTGCGCTTTTTGAGTGACCATTCCGACACCAACACGCTCCACGTCGACGTCGCATCCTGCAGCCCTGCATGTGCCGCAGCATTGTCAGGCACTATCTCCTTGTGTGGGCGCAGCCTGCTGCCGCAGCTCCAGGCCCTCCAATTTTTCAACGTGCCCAGCGCTGCGAGCTTGAGCGCCCTCGTCGTGAGCGCCCTCAAACCGGGGCCCTGTACTCCGGAGTGGCCGCCTCTGCGGCTGCTCAGGCTCGACCTCAGCGCCTGTGGCCTGACGCCCCAGGACGCTCACCACCTCGCCGACGTCATCAAGTGCACCCCAGATCTCTGGGTGCTGCAGCACCTGGTGTTGGACCAAAACGCCTGTGGCCCTGACGGCCCAAAGCGCTCGGCTGCGGCATTCAGCACCTGCCGCATCTGCGCAGCCTCAGCATGCAAGGTATCGGCATGGATGCAGGCGGCATCCTTGCCCTCAGCGCCGCGCTTGCGGCTGCAACCGGCCTCACCGGCCTCACCGCCCTGGACCTTAGCAACAACCTTATCGGCAATGACGCAGCCATGGGACTTGTGGAGGTGTTGCAGGCGGAGCCATTCTGCACCTCGTTGCTCCGCCTGAGCCTCGCTGGCATCGGCCTGGAGCACAGCAGCTCGGCAGCACAGGGCGGCTTGGATGCCGTGCACCTGCTGCTTTGCCCGTCCGCACCTGCGGCGCTGCAGCACATTGACCTGAGCAACAATGGTCTGAACGGGGGCATTGTCAGCACCGCCCTGCAGAAGCAGGACGCTCGCCTGCGCAGTACAAAAGCGCTCAGCGGCGCGCTGCCGCAGCTGGGCAGCCTCATCCTGGCCGGCAATTCGTTCGGGCGGGCAGACCGTAAGGCACTCGCCACTGTACTGGTGAGCGCCGGCGAGGCGCTAGCGCGGCTTACGAATCTGGACTTGTCAGGGACGGGCATCGATGCTCCTGCCATAGACGTCCTGGCTGGCGCGCTCAATCCCACGGCAAATCCCGCACGCCTCGCGTCACACCTGTCGTTGCTGGTGAGCCTGCGGCTCTCCAACAACCCAGACATTGGCAGACAGGGCGCGCAGGCCTTTGCATTGGCCTTGCTGGCGGCAACGCACCTGCAGCGGCTGCAGCACCTTTCTCTCGCCGGCAGCCTCACAGCAGGCGGCGACGCGGTGGCGTACGTTGGGGTTGCCGTGTGCCTGGCGGCGCACCACCTCACCAGCCTTGAGGTGGTGGAGCTCAGCCACGCCCTGGCCGGCGAATGCCCTGAGCCTGACGCTCGCGATGCAGTCCCCATCATTGATGCGGTACAAAGCGCTGCTGCCTCAGCACCGCAGCAGCCTGGCGTCTTCAGCAGGGGGATCTCGACCGTATCACGCCTTTCACAGGGTGTGGTCAACCTACTGCGGCCGCGATCCAAGGCTGCTGGCGTGCAGCTGGTCATATGCCGGTCTGCTAATGAGCAGCTGCAGATTATGTCCGACATGCGTGAAGCCGGTTCGCAGCAGCAGCCAAAGGAGCAGCAGGGGCAGGGTGTGGAAGACCTGCTGCACGGCCCTGAGCTGAAGCCCATGGAGCTGTTCAGCCGGTGGCTGGAGCGGGCGGGCGGGTCACGCATACACGCCAGCGCTGCCCAGCAGGCCACCGAGGCCGTCGCTGCTGCTCTGGCATCTGCTGCTGCTGAGGATGATGGCGTACAGCACGTGGCGCGCAACGCCTTCACGGATGCTGCGAACAGCCCCCGCGAGACAATCAGCCACTGCCAAGGCGTCATTAGCGGCGGCATAAGCGGCGGCAGCCCACCGAACGCGCACAGCCGCGGCAGCCCAGCAGCCGTGTGGGGGGTCAGCTCGCCTGACCGCAAGGGGCCACCGCAGCCATCACCGCTGTCCACGCCTGATGGCAACGCCAAGGACACACAGCAGGCGCTGAGCAGCGCATTGGCATGCAAGGCCGGCACCCTGCACCTGGTGGCCAGTACCCCGCATGAGGGGGGCAAGGCTGCTTCTGGCAACAGCAGCAGCGCAGCCGCCAGCGGGGCTGATGTAGCGGACTGGAGCGCTGCAAGGACGTCAGCAGCAGCATCAGCGGCCGAGGAGGCAGCATCAGCGTTATTGGCAGCAGAAGCAGAAGCGGCGTCAGCAGCAGCACCTGAGGCAGCGGCAGCAGCAGCAGGCGATGGCATGCCCCTGCCCTCCACATCCGTGACCGCTGCTTGGCCGGCGCCCCCTACCTATGAGGCGGCTGCCGCCGCTCCCCTTGCAGCGGCCTCGCACACCAACGTTCAGCTGCAGGTCCTGCAGCTGCCCTTCTGCAGCCTGCGCATTGGTGACTGGCGGGTGCTATGGTATGTCCTTAACGCGCTGCTGGACACCAGCAATGTCGGCGCCACACTTACGCACATGGACCTGCGCGGGGCGGCCCTGGTGACGGACCACGCCGACAACCAGCACCTGGCGAGGTTGCTCAAGCGGCTGTTGGCACTGCGCCATGTCGACCTGTCGTGGCTCAAGCAGGGCGAGAGCACGCTGTCGCAAGCGGTGCTCGATGCGCTGCTGGGCCTGCCGCATTTGCAGTTCGTGGGCCTCAACGGGGCCTTTCGCGACGTCCCCCCGCTCGAGGCTGGGGTGCGACCGGCGATGACGCTGAGCCGCGTGCAGCACGCGTCACCGCTGGCGCGCATCGAGATTGGCCACAACGGCCTGACGTCGGACGGTCTGACGAAGATCATGATTGCGCTGGAGCGCCCTCAGTTTGGGCGCATCACTTGCTTGCAGCTGGACGGCAACGTGTTTGTGGACGACCACAACCTGATGAGTGTGATCTCCACCCAGCTCAGCAGCAATCCCCACTGGGGCTGCTTGGAGCGGCTCAGCATGGCCGGCTGCGGCCTGTCTGACGGCAGCGTGCTGCGATTTTTTGCCATTGCGGCGGGGACGCCCGCACTGGGGAGCCTGGCAGAGGTGGACCTCAGCTGTAACGCCTGCGTGCGCCTCTCCCCCAGCAGGGCGACGTGCAGCGGCACGGCGCGCAGCACCGCGACAGGCTGCCCATCAACGCCTCAGACCCCAACTGCCTGGCGGAGCTGTGCCAGATCATGCATGACCAGCATCAGGTCCCCACCGGCCTGATGGGGATCATGCTGCGCGTGCGCGCCACCCCGCTCCTCAGGCGGAGCATCCGCAGTGTGGACCTGCGCAGGAACCCCTTTGCGCTGCCGGGTGTCGAGGCGGCAGCGGCGGCCGCTGCTGAGGCTGCCAAGTCAGCAGCCAAGTCAGCTACCGGCAGCAGCGCCAAGGACAGCAGCGCCAAGGACAGCAGCGCCATGGCGGGTGCTGCTGCGCCCCCGCCGCCCGGCACCTGCTGGGCGCATTGGGTCTTCGAGGGCCGGCCGCTGGCGCGTGGCGCGGGCCGGGCTGCTGCTGCCCCTGCGTACGACGTGCAGGCAGAGCTGGCTGACCTTGAGAGCGGGGTCAACAGCGCGGTGCAGCTGCCCTACGTGTTCAAGCTGCTGTGAGGCGTCTGCTGCTGGCGCCAGCCGCCAGCATGGTGACTGGTGAGTGACTGGATAGTGGCTGATGAGTGATCACCGGCAGGCTCCGGGAAAATCAAAGCACGCACTGCGGGTTGCTGTGGTGCATGCAAGCTGGGCCTCTGCAGCATCTATGCCTGCGTGGATGCATGCAGCCATGCGCTCGTGCATTTACAGCGGACTGCATGCACACACTGCCCTGTCGAGTAGCATGTCTGGTAGGGCACATGCGGTGGTGCAGCTGGCTTTGGACCCGGTCACTTCAGCCTGCCAAACCCACACATGTGCCCGTGAGGCAATGGTCAGGACTGTTGTCGTGTCGAGGAGACATTGTCGTGCTTTCTCCAAGCGCTGATTGTGTGTTTAGAAATGTTTGGTTCCCATGGGGCCATGCAGTGTGCTTTCCGTGGGGCCGTGCTGATTGTGTGTGCTCATGTGCTGCTTGCGCTCCTTGCCGGCTGGTGGCTTCATGGACACCCACCACAGGTGTGGTGGAGGCCCATCATCAAGTGCTGCTGAAGCCGCTGCAAGACCGACCCACCCCGACAACCCCCAGCATGGCCTGGCGCTCGCTGCCATTACGCCCTGCCGCTCTTCAACGCGCCCAGCCCACCCCCCTCCCCTTCCCCACCCTCACAGACCTGCGCGCGTCAACCTGCGGTGTGATTGTCACGTGTGCACTGCATGCGCTTCTGACAGCAGTGATGTGGGTCAGGCGATACAGCCCTGCTACTACTGGTAGGCAACAATCCCACCCGGAACAGTAGCTGAACTCAACCTGTGCCATGCACCCATGCATGCATGTACGTGTCAGCCCTGAGCATACCGCCTCCAGGCTGTGCCGTGTCACTGCCCTGCAGTATGCCATTCATTCTATTCATTTCAGACCTGTCAAATTACCGTACGTGCGATGCCTTGCATGCTGCTCCTGGCGCCTGGCAAGCGACCTCTACCCGTGACCCGTGTGTGATGCCGTAGTAGCTGCTGAGGCCCTCCCTCCCCAGCATCATATTTTGCTCGCTGCCGCTCCCGTGGCTGGTCTCCCAAACGATCCACGCATGGCAGCTCGCAATCAGTAAGCGCATACCGGTAGTGGACATGCATGCCGTGTAAGCTCCTGGTTGTTGACTCATGGCACAGCCTTTGTGATACATTCTTAGCTGTGTAAGACAAAGTCAAGTATGGCGCTGTAGGAGACTGCGCATGACATGACGTAAGGATGGCAGCAGGCGTATTTGACCCACATGATGCACAGCTGAGAATCATCTTGTCAGGAGTGCAAGCCAGTTACGCTCTGACACCAAGTGAAGGGATGCAGCGCAACGCCGTGCTGAGGGAACGCCTGAGTGCTAAGACCGTCACCGCCTGTAATGGGCTGGCTGAGATGATGGTAGCTGCTGGCTGCATGCACCGCTGTTGCACTTCGCCCCACAGCCAGCATTCCTTCTCGGCCCGTTGCCACAGTACACCAGCAGACGGGGCGCTGCTCACCAGGCCGCCTTGCACTCACCAGGTTGAGCGGCCAAGTCAAGGAACCAGCAGACCGAGCAAGAAGCGGTGTGTGGCCAAAGGCGATAGCGGCAAACATTAGGTCACAGGTAGGATAAACGCTGTCAACGCCCAGCCCTTTGCCACCACAAAATTGCCTGCGTATACCTGGCATCCCCGACGCTAGACGCAATACACTGTACTTAGCTTCGAGCAATCGCATGCATAAGGTGTGTGCGTGTGCGGCTGTCAGATGAATTGTGCAGAAACGTAAAATACGCATCATTCACCGGCTTTATTCGCCCGCCTGCACGCCCGCCTTGCGGCCTCTACCCCAGGCAACACGCATGTCCAACACAAGCCAGGTGGGCGCGACAAGCCGGGGTGTAGGGCGCTGCAGCTGCTGTGGTGCTGTTCCAGCGGTTCGGCTGATGTCCGCATGTGCTCATGCCAGGCATTGCCGTATACACACCGCCTACCGTGCTCGATGCATCAAGGCGAGCACAGCTCTCTTTCAGTATCTCTCCAATGCTTGGTACATAATGGTAATGCAGGGCCTGGTTGGCCGCCGCCAACACGCTCTCCTGCCGCCAACACACAAGCACACCAGAGCCGTTCCGAAAGCATCTTCATGCCTGCATGCATGTGTGTGCGATGCGTGCCCCCCGGGGGGCTCCATGCAGGTTGACCTCCAGGCGGCATGCAGGCGTGCACACGCGCTGGGCCTCATGCGCTCTCCCCAGCACGTCCCCCTGGAGCACAATGGATTGACCGGCGGCGTCATGCGCCACCATGCAGATGGCGGCGATGACATGGGTGTCACGTATGCTGCCGCTGTTGGTGGCGCCGCCAGCGTGCATGCTAGTGGGAGCGACGCCAGTGCACGCGGGGTTGATGCTGAGATGGAATGGGAGGAGGGGGATGCTGATGCGCGTGCGGTGGCTGTGCTGCCGTACCAGGACGTACTGCTGGGTCCAGGGGAGATGCTGTACATACCGCCGCGCTGGTGGCATTACGTGCAGTCGGTGTCAGTCAGCTTCTCAGTCAGCTTCTGGTGGACCTAGCTTGAGCTTTACGCACAAGGAGCTGATTTATCGACGTGATTAATTCATCACCGTAACCAGCGCGCTTGACTGGCAAACCTGACAACCTGTGTGCAAACGTTGCCTACTGCTGATGCTTCCGAAACGGCTCGTACTTTCAATCCAAGTTATCCATTCTGCATGTGGACAGTGGTGTCTTCACTGCCAGGGAGAAGGGCATGCCGCACGATCATACACACCATTGCTATTCGCGTTACACAGCCTGGGCAGCTGTCAGCACCACTTGGTTCAGCGGATGCAGTGGGCGCGACGCATGGGAAGGGGCAGGGACATCAGCGTGGCGCGCGGTATTGAAATGCAGGCCTGAATGCCCAGCTCGCAGCACATTCGATGTATTGGCGTAGCAGTGCCACCACTGCCGCTGCGCTGAGATCACTCAGGGGCAGGCACGGGGACACAGTGCAGCAGGTCGCAGGAAGGCGGGCCGAATGGATTCGCATGTTGCGCGTGGAGGGCCATGAAACGGTGTGATAACTTGTAAGGCTCTCATGAGTTGTGCGCTGAGCGGGACATGTTCAGCGCACAGCATGAGGCACAGCTGGGGCGTGTGGATGCCTTTTACGGTAGGGTTTGCTGGGAGGGGGGATGGGGCGGGGTCGGCGAAAAGATGCGACATCCTGTCACCAGTTTGGACGGGATCACCACGGAACGGGAAGGTAATGAACATCGTTTTGGTGCATCGGGGCGAGGAGCACACCATGCATACCAACAGGGCAACAGCCCCATCGATATGGCAAGGGCGGCGCTGTTAGGAATCAATCGCCCCGGCACGTGAAACTGTTCCTTGGACCCATGCTGCTTGCATCAATCGATGGACAGCTGGGATCGCACAAATCAATCATGGGGGGATCTGAATGCGGTAAATGATGAAGGGACGCAAGGCCGGACTCGCATGAATGTGATGATCTGAATGCCCCACCCTGTAAAACGCAGCAGAGCCTCGCGGTATCAATTAATTAATGGCCTGCGCAGGAGGTGTCAAGCAGCATCATGCGAGGCCGGGGCCGCCCCAATCCTGCGGCTGACGTCAGCTGCGGTGACGCTGCTGGACTTGCCTGCAGGGCATGAGGCGGCTGGGCTGGTTGCGCCGCTGGGGCTGTTGGTGCCTGAAGACCCCAAGCTGTCAGGTCCGCCAGGGCTGCCAGGGCTGCTGCATGATGCTGCGCTGCTGCCGCAGCCACACCCGCTGCTGCTGCTGCGCAGGCTGTCGTGTCGGGGCGTGCCATGAGCCGCATGCAGCTGGCTGAGGGCGGCATGCATGCTGAGGGCCTGTGCACTGCTGCAGCAGGCGTGAGGTGCACATGCCGCCGCCTCTCCTTGTGCCTGCGAGCTGGCGGGTGGTGCGCCACTGCCACTGCCAGCTGCGTGTGTGCAGCTCTGCTGTGGCCCCATGCTTGCAAGCTCCTGCGCCGCCGCCAGCGCCCTCTGCTGAGCAGCACCAGGAGGGGGAGGCAGCAGCTGCTGCTGCTGCGGTTGGCGTTGTGCGTCCAGCACTGACCCACCAGCATGCGAAGCGTCCATGCCGCTGCTACTGCTGCAGGCCTGGCCACGCTGTGGGCAGCAGGCTTCAGGATGGGAGGGCCGCTGCACGGCACCAGCGTTGGCAGAATCTTCAGTCTCTGGCCTGCTGCTGGTGGCAGTGACGGTGGGCGTGACGGTGGGCGTGGATGCGGCAGGCGCAGGTGATGCATGCACGGCCACGCTGCTGCTGTTGGCGCTGCTGCTGCAGGCGCTGCTGACGCCGGCCGGGCCAGGTGCGCAGCGGGTGCGGCTGCGTGTGGCCTCCATGTACGGCTGCACGTTGAAGATACCGCACAGGCGCACTGCCAGGGCCTCCGCGGTCGGGCGCATGGCGGGGTCTGGGTTGACGCACTGGAGGATAAGTGGCAGCATCGCCTGCAGCGCCCTGGCAGCGTCCGCCCTGGTGGTGTCGCGCTCAGCGCCGCTGCCGGCAGGTGGCTGAGGCCGAGGCTGAGCCTGAAGCCGAGCTTGAGGCTGAGGCTGCAGCAGTGCCACAAGCAGCTCCATCTGCTGCGCCACCGCGCGCTGCATCACTGCGGGGTCAGACGCCATCAGCTTGCAGAATGCGTCGCATATTACATCCTGGCCCGGCACCGCGAAAACATCGATGAGGGAGTCGGAGGACACGGCCGGTGAGATGCCCAGTAGCGCCTCCGCCATGAGCACACCAAAGCTGTACACGTCACACGCGGGCGTGAAGACTGGCACAGGCGGGGGCGCTGGCTGCTTCTTCTCCTCCTGCGCCTTCATCAGCTGCTGCTTCTCCTGCGTCTTCTTCTTCAGCTCCCACCAGGCTGCCTTGGGCTTGACCTGCGTGACCTCCTCAGCCTCCGGTGTGGTGAAGGCATGGACCATGGCGGCGTGCTCAGGGGCTGTGTACGGCACGGTGCCGCGCATGCACGCGCCCGCCACCCCAAGCACAGTCGTGCAGGTCTTGTTGGATGCTGTGGTGAGGTGCTCCATCAGGGCGGAATGGCCAAAGTCACTCAGCTGCAGGCAGGCAGGTGCAAGCAGCAAGGGGGACAACGGCGGGTGTCTTCAACACACACACGATTTGCAAGGCGCACTTGCTTGGTTGCCAGGTGCAACTTGTAGAGTGTATGTGATACCCCACCACAGCAAACTGACAGGCTTCATACGTGCATGTTGAAGCTGAGGGCCAGCCTCAAATCATGACACACGCACTGTCACGTTCAATCCGATAGTTGTGAAGGCACCCACCCCCAAGCAGACGCCGTCGGGGCCACTTTGTAGCAGTACGTTGTCAGGCTTAATATCGCCATGGACCATGCCCAGAGCATGGCAGTGCCTCAACGCGTCTGCAAGGCCAGCCAACTGCGGCCCGACGTAGCCGACCCAGCTCGCCAAGTCCGCTGCGTCAGCAAACAGGCGCCCTTGGCCTTTCTGTTCCCAGAAGCCGCTGCAAACAAGTAAAGCACAATAACGTGACGCGGAGTACGGTAGTATCATTGCAAAATTCAGTTGCTGTGGGCTTGCACAGCTTGTTGCCTCAGTCGGAGCACAGTGCGTTCAAGAGGCGTGCCTACCTGAGAACCGTGTGCAGAGAGCCAAAATTAGCGAAGTCATAAAGTAGGCCAACGCATTCCGGTGACTTGACCAACGAAGTGTCCTTGCTGGTGAGGAGCACGACACCGAGCAGCGGCACAACGTGCGGGTGGGCTTGTGCCAACCGCTGGTGCCGTGCCTCCGTCAGGCACAAATTGGCGTCAATGTCAAACTTCTTGAGGAAGTCCTGGTCACCAAGAAGCTGCAGGACGGAGAACAAACACGTTGCACCAGGTTTGCAACTTGCAAGCACAGGCTGCCACATGTGCCCCCCATGATGGTAGTAACCCCCACATTACGTGTGGCAGCGTTCCACAACATATTACCTGTGCTGCTGTTTCAGGCTTGGGACTAGGCTGAGAAAACCTCGGCCTCCTGTTGCAAGTAGCAGTCAGACGGGCCTGCCGGGCCGTTTGCTTCAGCACGGCGAGGTTCAGAAAGGGCCTGTCCTGAAACGTCCTGCAGTGGCAGTGTGGAGACGCCAGTTACGAAACAGCATACACGCTTACACAACTACTAAAGTTGAGAAGGTAAGCGCTGGCTCTTGGGTGGACAAGGCACCGGCTCACAAAAGGTTGCATGCTTACCCCTTCACATTCACACGACAGTGCGACAGGCGTGAGGCGGAGAGCGTTCCCAACGGCTCGATATCTTCAATACCCGAGAGAGACACGGCATCCAAGTCGCCTTGGCAGACCATGCCAGGTATGAGCTCAGGCGTTAAACCTGGCAGCGAAAACTCGCGCAAGGTTTTGCCAATGTTCTCTGTGAGGTATCTCCACTGCGGGCCGTCCTGACCCCACAGAGCATGGCTTACTGCCAATGCTGTGGGCGGCTCGCGCGGCTTGAAGGTTGCCGCAAGCTTGTCGAACATGCGGTGCAAGCTTTTGCGTTGTTGGGTATAGTGAGAGCTGGCTAGAAGCCAATGATACAAAGCGTATGTGTCACTGCAGCAGGGTTGTGGCTCGTTGGTGTGTTCTGGAGGCAGGCAAACTCGAGGGTCAACTCACCAGTCAAGGCAAAGTCAACAGGTCACGCAGCATTCACGTTTTCGACATCCGTTTCATGACCACAGCATTTCATGACTACAGCGAACAGGCCAGGTTTCAGGTTGCACACTGCTTTCTTTTCGCTTGGCAAGGCAAGATCTGGAAGACCTGGTCCTTGTGTGCGGCAGTCCTCCGTTGGGCCATGGCATGATGCGCGGGCTCACTTTGACTGCTCTTGTTTTGCCACCGCCTGCATGGGGTTGAATTAACACTGGCACATGCGTGAACTCCACTTATAAGGGTTCGTGCTACACACTGTGAGTCGAAACTCTAGACGCAGTGAGTTGATGTCTTGACACACACATCAGGAACCGGTGTTGCAACCATACGCTCTGTGTGGAAGAAGGAGCACAGAACTGCCTGTATTCCTGTTTACAGCAAAACGGCTGTGTCAGGCTGGCAGCATGTAGATGATGGTCCATCGGCTGCGTACAGTTCCGTAAACACAACATGTTGTCCACGAGGCTGGGTTGCTGCGCAACTGCCTGATCCCAAAGGATACACAGGCTTTGATTGACATATGCTGCTGCCAACTTTTTGAGTATTGTGCCCAACTGACGTGCAGCAGCGCGACAAACAGTGGGAGAGAGCAGGAAAGTTGGAAACGCTTCAGCGCAGCATGCCAGTGGTGCGTTTCCACTACTTCTCTCTTCAAACAGCTGTGCCCCAACCCCAAGCTTGGTCTCTCGCCCGATGTGCAGCCAGCCCTCCACTCCAAACACACCCCACGTGCGAGCAAGCGCGGCAGAGAAGTGCTGACACACCTGAGCGCCAAGCATTAACAGTCGTGCAAGTGACTATAAGGATCGGCAAGGTGTGCATCGGGCTTGCAACAAGGCCCACTTGTTGCTTGTCCCCACGCCATTGACCCTGTCCCGACGCCAACACTGATGAACTGTTCAACTGGCTGAGGAGCACGCTCACCAGAGCAAAGCTCTACTTGAGTGTTTCACATCCAGTGACACCAACACGGTGTTTTTATTTTCTTTAAGCGCAATGTTGTGAGTCAACAGGCCCACCACTGGTTTCAGCCTTCCCATGTGGGCGAAATTTCAGGACATCGCGTTCGCGTTCGTTCAGACGCAGCTTGAACTCGGTTGCAAGATAAGTGTTGCTACAGGAACGGAACAGTAGAGGAGCTCCCCTCCCAGGGGCACAACAACCGGAGCTAGCAGGACGAGCCAGATTGACCCAGAAACCAGGCAAACGCTGGGCAGCATTCTCCTCAAGCGCTTGTCGCAACTGGCATATATTATGCGCGGCTCTTCTCTTAAGGTTCGTCGCACGCAGTCAACCTCGCTTGCACCTGTTTGGGGTCAAGTCCCCTGCTGCTTGCAATCCACCAAAGGGCATGCCCACTTGCGCACAGACCAGACTGCTATGCTGCCTTGATGCTGGCGAAGACTCTAGCGGTGAAGTATAGGCCTAGCGCTTGGCACCCATAAGCCTGCCTTCTATACCGCCACACCCGCCCCTGCAAGCGCTGGAACTTTGCCAGGTAAGTTGGGCAAGTGCTTGTGCACATACAGCCCCGCGACTGAAATTGTCCAAGTGAATGCTTCGGCGGAGTACACACGGTTGCACGGTTGCGTTGGAAGCCTCGCACCATCCTTGCTCGCTGAATCATGCAACGCTGAATTGCGACGGGCGTCAACAGCTTGCGTGACCTTCATTTGTGCAGGAGGACCTGAATCGGCGTCAACCCCATCTGCCCGGTCGTTGATGTGGGGGAGGCTTTACAGCTGTAATGTCCGCAGAGACTTCTCCGACGCCTGAGCTGGGAAAAGTTGACCTCCTCCAGGACGCGGCCGGTGCACTGGCGCCAACCAGCTGCTCAACAACACAACGCGCCACCACCACTGACGTCTTGAGCTTGCCTCTATCAGCAGGCATTTCCATCGAGTCCGAGGACTGGGTTTCATTACTGGGGTGAGATGGGGATGCAACTGCAGCTACTGTCAGTCCCTCACAACAGGCTGCGTTGCTGTGCCACAAGAAACTGCTGTATAACTTGGTTCCACAGCATGGATGCGTGCTTTGCAAGAGGTTCCTCCTTCATCTCACCACCAGCTGACGCTTGTTGCTCTTCCCTGCGTTGCCAATTACCAACCTCTTCATGTTGCCTTCCACCGTGGGTTGCAGAGCCGATGCTGCACCCGTCGTCCATCCACCACCGCCAACGCCGCAAGCGCCTGCCGCCCCGGCTCAGGTTGCCACAGGCTCCGGTCTCCATGTATTCGACACGGAGCCACATGTGCTGACCCTCCCGTTGTGCAACTTCCACGATGAGGCCGAGCTGGTGCGGTTCCTGAGCAACCACCCAGACATCCAAACGCTCAAGGTTGACATGCGGGCCTGCACGCCTGCGTCCGCCACAGCCTTGTCAGGCACCATTTCCATGTGTGGGCGCAGCCTGCTGCCGCAACTGCAGGCCCTCCACTTTGCCAACGTGCCCGGCGCTGCGAGCATGGGAGGCCTCATCGTACGGTCGCTTGAGCCAGGGCCCCGCACTCCGGAGTGGCAGCCTCTGCGGCTGCACAAGCTCGACCTCAGCTCATGTGGCCTGACGCCCCAGGACGCTCACCACCTTGCCGACGTCATCCGGCGCACCCCTGACCTCTGGATGCTGCAGCACCTGGTGCTGGACCACAACGCCTGCGGCCATGACGGCGCGAAAGCGCTCTGCTGCAGCGTGCAGCACCTCCCGCACCTTTGCAGCCTCAGCATGCGTGGTGTCGGCATGGATTCGGGCGGCGTCCACACCCTCAGCATAACACTCGCAGCGGCAACCGGCATCACTGGCCTCACTGCCCTGGACCTCAGCAGCAACCCAATCGGCAATGACGCAGCCATCGGGCTTGTGGAAATATTGCAGAAGGAGCCGTTCTGCACCTCCCTGCTCCGCCTGAGCCTTGCTGGCATCGGCTTGGAGCACAGCAGCTATACAAGTCATAGCGGCTTGGACGCCGTGCACCTGCTGCTCTGCCCGTCAGCACCTGTGGCGCTGCAGCACCTAGACCTCAGCGGTAACCGTATGCGCGGTGACGTGGTCAGCACCGCCCTGCAGCAGCAGGCCGCTCGCCTGCGCAGAACGAACGGGCTGCCGCAGCTGGGCAGCCTCAACCTGGCCGGCAACCCGTTTGGGCATGCTGGGTGTCAGGCATTCGCCGCTGTATTGGTGAGCGGTGGCAAGGCGCTGGCACGTCTTACGAATCTGGACTTGTCAGCGACGGGCATGGATGCTCTTGCCATGGAGGTCCTGGCCGACGCGATTAATCCCACGGCAAATCCCGCATGCTTGACTCCCCACCTGGCATCACTGGTAAGCCTGCGAATTGAAAACAACCCAGGCATAAGCAGACAGGGTGCCAAGGCCTTGTCTATGGCACTGCTGGCTGCAACGCACCTGCAGCAGCTGCAGCACCTGTCGCTCGCCGGCAGCCTCACGGCAGGCGGGGATGCCATCGCATACGTTGGGGTTGCCGTATGCCTGGCGGCTCACCACCTCACGAGCCTTCAGGTAGTGGAGCTCAGCCATGCCCTGGCCGGTGAATGCCCTCAGCCTGACGCTCACGATCCTGTCCCCATCGCCGATACGGCACACAGCGCTGCCGCCTCAGCACCGCAGCAGCCTGGCGCCTTCAGCAGGGGGATCTTGACCGTATCACGCCTTTCACAGGGTGTGGTCAATCTGCTGAGGCCACGATCCAAGGCTGCTGGCGTGCAGCTGGTCATTTGCCGGTCTGCTAATGAGCAGCTGCAGATTATGTCCGACATGCGTGGCGCCGGTTCCCAGCAGCAGCCAAAGGAGCAGCAGGGGCAGGGCCTGGAAGACATGCTGCACGGCCCTGAGCTGAAGCCCATGGAGCTGTTCAGCCAGTGGCTGGAGCGGCATTCAGGCACACCCGCCAGCGCTGCCCAGCAGGCTACCGAGGCCGTCGCTGCTGCTCTGGCATCGGCTGCTGCTGACGATGATGGTGTACAGCACGTGGCGCGCAACGCCTTCACTGATGCTGCGAACAGCCCCCGCGAGACAATCAGCCACTGCCAAGGCGTCATTAGCGGCGGCATTAACGGCGGCAGCCCACCGAATGCGCACGGCCGCGGCAGCCCAGCGGGCATGCGGGGGGTCAGCTCGCCTGACCGCAAGGGGCCACCGCAGCCATCACCGCTGTCCACGCCTGCTGACAGCGACTGTAAAGACATGCAGCAGGCGCTGAGCAGCACACTGGCGTGCAAGGCCGGCACCCTGCACATGGTGAGCGGCATCGGGCATGAGGAGGGCAAGGCTGCCTGTGGCAACAGCAGCAGCACAGCCGCCAGCGGGGCGGCGGGCGATGATGATGTGGCGGACAAGAGCGCTGCCAGGGCGTCAGCGTCAGCGGCGGCGACCGCGGCAGCGTCAGCGGCAGCGGCAGCAGCAGCAGGCGATGACCCCATCCTGCCCTCCTCATCGGTGACCGCTGCTTGGCCAACGCCCCCCTCGTATGAGGCGGCTGCCGCCGCTGCCCTTGCAGCGGCCCCATACACCAACACGCAGCTGCAGGCATTGCAGCTGCCCTTCTGCAGCCTGCGCATCAGTGACTGGCGGGCGCTACGGCATGGCTTGAACGCGCTGCTGGACACCAGCAACGTCGGAGCCACCCTCACGCACCTGGACCTGCGCGGGACGGCCCTCGTAGAGGACCACGGTGACAACAAGTTGCTAGCGTGGCTGCTCATGCGCCTGGTTGCGCTGCGCCATGTCGACCTGTCGTGGCTCCAGCAGGGCGGGGGCAAGCTATCGCAGGCGGTGCTGGATGCGCTGTTCGGCCTGCCGCATGTGCAGTTCGTGGGCCTCAACGGGGCCTTCCGTGACGTCCCCCCGCTGGAGGCCGGGGTGCACCTGGCGATGGCGCTGCGCCGCGTGCAGCACGCGTCACCGCTGGCGCGCATCGAGATTGGCCACAACAGCGTCACATCGGAAAACCTGAAGCAGATCATGAGTGCGCTGGAGCGCCAGCAGTTTGCATGCATCAGCTGCTTGCAGCTGGACGGCAACGTGTTTGTGGACGACCACATGAGTGTGATCTCCACCCAGCTCAGCAGCAATCCCCAGTGGGGCTGCTTGGAGCGGCTCAGCATGGCCGGCTGCGGCCTGTCTGACGGCAGCGTGCTGCGATTCTTTGCCATTGCGGCGGGGACGCCCGCGCTGGGGAGTCTGGCAGAGGTGGACCTCAGCCGTAATGCCTGCGTGCGCATCTCCCCCAGCAGGGCGGACGTGCAGCGGCACAGCGCGCAGCACGGCCTGCTGCCCATCAACGCCTCAGACCCCAACTGCCTGGCGGAGCTGTGCCAGATCATGCATGACCAGCATCAGATTCCCACCGGCCTGATGGGTGTAATGCTGCGTGTGCGCTCCACCCCGCACCTCAGGCGCAGCATCCGCAGCGTGGACCTTCGCGGCAACCCCTTCGCGCTGCCGGGTGCTGAGGCTGCAGCGGCGGCCGCTGCTGAGGGTGCCAAGTCAGCAGCCAAGTCAGCTACCGGCAGCAGCGCCAAGGACAGCAGTGCCAAGCGCAGCAGCGCCATGGCGGGTGCTGCTGCGCCCCCGCCGCCTGGCACCTGCTGGGCGCATTGGGTCTTCGAGGGCCGGCCGCTGGCGCGTGGCGCGGGCTGGGCTGCTGCACCACCCGCGTACGACGTGGAGGCGGAGCTGGCTGACCTGGAGAGCGGCGTCAACAGCGCAGTCAGGCTGCCGTACATCTTCAAGCTGCTGTGAGGCGCGGCGCTGGCTGCTGCTGCCCCCCCCAAGTGTGGTGACTGGTGAGTGACTGGATAGCGGCTGATGAGTGGTGATCGGCAGGCTGCAGCAAGACCCAAGCACGCACTGCAGGCTGCTGTGGTGCATGCAAGCAGGGTCTCTGCATCATCCATGGCTGCATGCATGCAGCCATGCACTCATGCATTCACGGCATTATGCATGTGCACACACTGCCCTGTCGAGTAGCCGGTCTATCAGGGCATGTGCGATGGTGCAGCTGGCTTTGGACCCAATCACTTCAGCCTGCCAAACACACACATGTGTGTGTGAGGCAATGGTCAGGGGTGTTGTCGTGTCGAGGAGACATTGTCGTGCTTTTTCCAAGTGCTGATTGTGTGTGCTCATGTGCTGCTTGCGCTTCTTGCAGGCTGGTGGCTTCATGGACACCCACCACAGGTGTGGTGGAGGCCCATCATTAAGTGCTGCTGAAGCCGCTGCAAGACCGAACCACCCCGACAACCCCCAGCATGGCCTGGCGCTCGCTGCCATTACGCCCGGCCGCTCTTCAACGCGCCCAGCCAACCTCCCCTCCCACCCTCACAGACCTGCGCGCGTCAACCTGCGGTGTGATTGTCTTGCGTGTACAATACATGCATGCGCTTCTGACAGCAGTGATGTGGGTCAGGCGACACCGCCCTGCGACTACTGGTAGCCAACGATCCCGCCCGGAACACTAGCTGAACTCAACCGGTGCCATGCGCACATGAATGCTTGTACGTGTCAGCCCTGAGCATACCGCCTCCAGGCTGTGCCGTGTCACTGCCCTGCAGTATGCCATTCATTCTATTCATTTCGGACCTGTCAAATTGCCGTACGTGCGATGCCTTGCATGCTGCTCCTGGCGACTGGCAAGCGACCTCTACCCGTGACCCGTGTGTGATGCTGTAGTAGCTGCTGAGGCCCTCCCTCCCCGGCATCATGTTTTGCTCGCTGCCGCTCCTGTGGCTGGTCTCCCAAACGATCAACGCATGGCAGCTCGCAGTCAGCAAGCGCATACCGGTAGTGGACATGCATGCCGTGTAAGCTCCTGGTTGTTGACTCATGGCACAGCCTTTGTGATACATTCTTGGCTGTGTACGACAAAGTCAAGTATGGCGCTGCAGGAGACTGCGCATGACATGACGTAAGGATGGCAACAGGCGCATTTGACCCACATGATGCACAGCTGAGAATCATCCTGTCAAGAGTGCAAGCCAGTTACGCTCTGACACCAAGTGAAGGGATGCAGCGCAATGCCGTGCTGAGGGAACGCCGGAGTGTTAAAGACCGTCACCGCCTGTAATGCGCTGGATGAGATAATGGTAGCTGCTGGCTGCATGCACTGCTGTTGCACTTCGCCCCACAGCCAGCACTCCCCCTCCCCCGGCCTGTTGCCACCGGACACCAGCAGACGGGGCGCTGCTCTCCAGGCCGCCTTGCACTCACCAGGTTGAGCGGCCAAGTTAAGGAACCAGCAGACCGAGCAAGAAGCAGTGTGTGGCCAAAGGCGACAGCGGCAAACATTAGGTTACAGGTAGGATAAACGCTGTCGACGCCCAGCGCTCTGCCACCACGGAATTGCCTGCGTATACCTGGCATCCCCGACATGAACGCTACACGCAATACACTCACTGTACTTAGCTTCAAGCAATCGCATGCATAAGGTGTGTGCGCGTGCGGCCGTCAGATGAATTGTGCAGAAACGTAAAATACGCATCATTCACCGGCTTTATTCGCCCGCCTGCACGCCCGCCTTGCGGCCTCTACCCCAGCAACATGCATGTCCAACACAAGCCAGGTGGGCGCTACAAGCCGGGATGTAGGGCGCTGCAGCTGCTGTGGTGCTGTTCCAGCGGTTCGGCTGATGTCCGTATGTGCTCATGCCAGGCATTGCCGTATACACACCGCCTACCGTGCTCGATGCATCAAGGCGAGCACAGCTCGCTTTCAGTATCTCTCCAGTGGTTGGTAAACAATGGTAATGCAGGGTCTGGTTGGCCGCCGTAACACGCTCTCCTGCCGCCAACACACATGCACACCAGAGCATGCCGGTCTTAAAGCGATGCGCGCCCCCCGGGGGGCTCCATGCAGGTTGACCTCCAGGCGGCATGCAGGCGTGCACATGCGCTGGGCCTCATGCGCTCCCCCCAGCGGCCCCTGGCGCACAACGGATCGACCGGCAACGCCATGCGCCACCATGCAGATGGCGGCGATGACATGGGTGTCGCGTATGCTGCCGCTGTTGGTGGCGCCGCCAGCGTGCATGCTAGTGGGAGCGACGCCAGTGCACGCGGGGTTGATGCTGAGATGGAATGCGAGGAGGGGGATGCTGATGCGCGTGCGGTGGCAGTGGCAGGACGTACCGCTGGGTCCAGGGGAGATGCTGTACATACCGCCGCGCTGGTGGCATTACGTGCAGTCGGTGTCAGTCAGCTTCTCAGTCAGCTTCTGGTGGAACTAGCTACAGACCTTCACGCACATGAGGCTAGTTAATTCATTGCCGTGACTAGCGCGCTTGACAGGACAACTTGACACCATGCGTACAAGCATTCATGCCCAGGACTGCTGGTTTCATTGTCCTGCTTCATACCATAACTGTGCTGACCCATTCATGCTGCCATACGGCTTGTGCTTCCGGTCTTGTATCCGTGCCGCTTCGTTTGAACAGTGGTATCTCAACCGCCAGAGAGGAGGGCATGCCGTACGAGCACACACACACCATTGCTGTTTGCGTTACACAGCCCGGGCGTCTGCTTGGTCAGCACCGCTTGGTTCAGCAGCCGCTAACCCACTTGGTTCAGTGGATGCAGTGGGCGCAACGCATGGGAAGGGGCAGGGCCATGAGCATGGCTCGCGCTACGAAATGCAGGCCTGACCGCCCAGCTGGCATAATGATGATGGATGGGTTGGCGCAGCATAGCAGTGCCGTCGTTCCCGCTGCAATGAGATCACATAGGGGCAGGCATGGGCACACCGTGCAGAACACCATAACTAGCAGGCCGCAGGCGGGCGGACCAAATGGTGTCGCATGCCGTGTGGTGTAAGCTATGAAAAGGTGTGATGACTTATAGTTATAAGGCCCTCATGAGTTGCGCGCAGAGCGGGACATGTTCAGCGCACAGCATGAGGCACGGCTGGGCGTGTTAACGCATTGTACGGTACAATGTGGAGGGTGGGGCGGGGCGGGGTAGGAAACATCCTACCACCAGATTGGATGGAATCGCCACGGAACGGCAAGCGAAGACATCATCGCTTGGTGCATCAGGGCGAGGAGCACACCATGCATACCAACAGGGCAACAGTCCCATCGATATGGCAAGGGCGGCACTGTTAGGAATACATCGCCCCGGCACGTGAAACTGTTCCTTGGCCCATGCTGCTTGCATCAATCGATGGACAGCTGGGATCACATAAATCAATCATGGAGGAATCTGAATGCGGTAAATGATGAAGGGGCGCAAGGTCGCGATCGCATGGATGTGAGAATCTGAATGCCCTACCCCGCAAACGTAGCAGAGCCTTGCGTCAATCGTTCAATGGCCTGCGCAGGAGGTGATCAAGCGGCATCATGCAGGGCCGGGGCCGCCCCAATCCTGCGGCTGACGTCAGCTGCGGTGACGCTGCTGGACTTGCCTGCATGGCATGAGGCGGCTGGGCTGGTCGCGCTGTTGGGGCTGTTGGTGCCTGAAGACCCCAAGCTGCCAGGCTCGCTAGGGCTGCCAGGGCTGCCGCACGATGCTGCGCTGCTGCCGCTGCCACACCCGCTGCTGCTGACGCCTCTGCTGCTGCTGCGAAGGCTGTCGCGTTGGGGCGTGCCATGAGCCACATGCAGCTGGCTGAGGGTGGCCTGCATGCCGAGGGCCTGTGCACTGCTGCAGCAGGCGTGAGGTGCATGCGCCGCCGCCTCTCCCTGTGCCTGTGAGCCAGCAGGTGTTGCGCCACTGCCAGCTGCATGTATGCAGCTCTGCTGTGGCTCCATGCCTGCAAGCTGCTGCGCCGCCGCCAGCGCCTCCCGCTGAGCAGCACCAGGAGGAGGAGGCAGCTCCTGCTGCTGCGGTTGGCGCTGTGCATCCAGCGCTGACCCATCAGCACGCGCACTGGCCATGCTGCCGCTGCTGCTGCTGGCCTGGCCACGCTGTGGGCAGCAGGTGTCAAGGCGGGAAGGCCGCTGCGCGGCAGCAGTGCTGACGGAATCTTCAGTCTCTGGCCTGCTGCTGGCTGCCGTGGCGGCGGGCGTGGCTGTTGCGGGCGCAGGTGACGTGCGGCCGACCTCGCTGCTGCTGCAGGCGCTGCTGACGCCGGCCGGGCCAGCTGCGCAGCGGGTGCGGCTGCGTGTGGTCTCCATGTACGGCTGCACGTTGAAGATACCGCACAGGAGCACTGCCAGGGCCTGCGCGGTCGGCCGCATGGCGGGATCGGGGTGGACGCACTGGAGGATGAGCGGCAGCATCGCCTGCAGCGCCCTGGCAGCGTCGGCCTTGGCGGTGTCACGCTCAGTGCCGCTGCCGGCAGGCGGATGAGGCTGAGGCTGCAGCAGCGCCACAAGCAGCTCCATCTGCTGCGCCAACGTCCGCTGCATCACCGCGGGGTCAGACGCCATCAGCTTGCAGAATGCATTGCATATCACGTCCTGGCCCCGCACTGCGAAAACATCGATGAGGGCCTCGGACGAGACAGCCGGTGTGATGCCCAGTAGCGCCTCTGCCATGAGCACCCCAAAGCTGTACACGTCACATGCGGGGGTGAAGACTGGCACAGGCGGGGGCGCTGGCTCCTCCTCCTCCTCCTGCGCCTTCACCTGATGCTGCTTCTCCTGCGTCTTCTTCTTCAGCTCCCACCAGGCTGCCTTGGGCTTGACCTGCGTGACCTCCTCAGCCTCCGGTGTGGTGAAGGCGCGGACCATGGCGGCGTGCTCAGGGGCGGTGTACGGCACGGTGCCGCGCATGCACTCGCCGGCCACCCCAAGCACAGTCGTGCAGGTCTTGTTGGATGTCACGGTGAGGTGCTCCATCAGGGCAGAATGGCCAAAGTCACTCAGCTGCAGGCAGGCAGATGCAAGGCAAGCAGCTTTCCTTAAAACACACATATGACTGGCAAGGCACGCTTGCTCAGTTGTCATGCACACCTGATACAGTGTATGTAATGCTTCACACCAACAAGGCAACAGGCTTCATACATGCTGCACACGTTAAAGCGGAGGGCCGGCCTCAATTCGTGACGTATGTACTGCGATTTTCCGCAAATGTTGAGGCACCCACCCGCAAGCAGACGCCGTCGGGGGCACTTTGCAGCAGCACGTTGTGTGGCTTGATATCGCCATGAATCATGCCAATTGCATGGCAGTGCCTCAACGCGTCTGCCAGGCCAGCCAGCTGTGGTCCAACGTAGCTGACCCAGCTCGCCAAGTCCGCTGTGTCAGCTTTCAGGCGCCCTTGGCCTTTCCGGTCCCAGAAGTCGCTGCACACGAGAGAAGTAAGCAGTAAATTGAGATGGAGCACGGTGGGTGGCGTTGCAAACAACGTAGATGCTGCGGTAAAAATTACGCTTGCAGGTTTTGTTGCCCCACTGCGCAGTTCACGAGCGGCGTGCCCACCTGAGAACCTTGTGCAGAGAGCCATTATTTGCGAAGTCATAAAGTAGGCCAACGCATTCTGGTGACTTGACCAACGAAGTGTCCTTGCTGGTGAGAAGCACCACACCCAGCAGCGGAACAACGTGTGGGTGGGCTTGCGCCAGCCGCTGGTGGCGTGCCTCCGTGAGGCACAAATTGGTGTCAACATCAAACTTTTTGAGGAAGTCCTGGTCACCAAGAAGCTGCAGAGCACAAAACAAACACGTCGCACCAGGTTTGCAACTTGCAAGCACTGGCCACATGTGCCCACGGTGGTAACCCCTCGAATGACGTATCGCAGAGATCCACAACGTATTACCTGCGCTGCTGTTTCACGCTTAGGCTTAGGCTGAGAATACGTTGATCTCCAGTTGCAAGTAGCAGTCAGGCGGGCCTGCCTGGCCGTTTGCTTCAGCACGGCGCAGTTCAGCCAGGGCCTATCAGATGTCCTGCGGTGGGAGTGTGGAGCGGCCAGCAGAGTAGCCAGTGATAAAACAGCAAGTAGGCTTGTAAAACTACCGGCATTGAGAGGACAAGAGCTGGTTCTTGCGTGGAGGCAAGCAAAAGTTGTACCTTACCTGTCGGATACATTTACCCAACAGTGCGACAGGCGTGAGGCGGAGAGGGCGCCCATCAACTCGACATCTTCAATGTCAGAGAGGGAGACCGCGGACATGTCGCCCTGGTAACATATGCCAGGTACGAGCTCAGGCGTTAAACCTGGCATCGAAAACTTTCGCAAGGTCTTGCTGAGGTCCTCTGTCAGTCCTCCCAAATGCTGACTATCTTGACCCCATAGAGCGTGGCTGACAGGTACTGCTGTGGGCGGCTTGCGCGGCTTGAAGGTTGCCGCAAGCTTGTCGAACATGGTGCTGCAAGTTGTTGCGTTGTTAGGTACAGTGAGAGCTGGCCAGAAGCCAATGATCCAAAGCGTATGTGTCACTGAAGCAGGGTTGTGCTCGTTGGTGTGTTCTGGAGGCAGGCAAAGCTGAGGGTCAAAACATAAAAACATCGCTCAGGCAAAATCAACAGTCCTGGCAGCATTCACGTTTTGTCGACATCCGTATTTGTCCATTTCGCCTACTTCTCTCTTCAAACAACTGCCACACAATTCTCTGCCCCAACCCCAAGCTTGGTCTCGTGCCTGACGTGCAGCCAGCCCTCCACTGTAAACATACGTGCAGTGCAAGCAAGCGCGGCAGTGAGTGGGGAGGTGACATGCCTATAAGTGTTACGCACTAACAGCTGCACAAACGTATGTAAGGATAGACAAGTCACGTATCAGGCTTGCATCGCAAGGCCTCTCGCTTGTTGCTGGTCCCCAAGCCCCAACACTGAACCCACACCACAGCTGATGAACTGTGGGGTGTGAGGCCAACACTAATGAACTGTTGGTTGAGAAACACGCTCATCAGAGCACAGCTCCGTAGTTTGTTCACTTCTGGTGACCCAATCACGGAGGTGTCGCTTTCATTAAGTGCCATGTTGCGAGTCAACAAGAGGCCCACCACAGGTGGGTCGTGCTTTCAGCCTGGTCAGGCGAAGGTTCAGCACATCGCGAAGATGTAGTTTGTATGCGGGTGCAAGAGAGTTGTTGATACAACAACGGAGCGAAAGAGGAGCACAACAACTGGAGCGGGGGGCACAACAACTGGAGCTGGCAGGACGAGCAAGGTTTGACCCAGAAACCAGGCAAACGCTGGGGCAACACCTCCCGCTTGTTGGTATATATATTATTAGGGTTGTAAGTTTACGGTCTTACGGCCTTTTGGTGTATGTAACTACACCATTTTACGTAAATACGGTAAATAAACCTAGTGTCACGATTCCTTGAG
>BDDA01000575.1:20207-33775 GCA_001662385.1 Chlamydomonas asymmetrica
CATGTGCTGTGGACGATGATGTTCGGCGCGTAGGCGGCTCGTGTGCTGTCATGTCATACCATGTTACATCAGGAGCGTGTCGGCCGGACAGCCCATGCTCCCCCCAGGTGGAGAGCAGGAGACAGAGGAGGTTCTTCAACCTAGGCATAGAGATCTTGCGCGCTCCTAGCACGCAGCCGCGGCACGCTGTCCGGTGCCCCAGCGTGCATATGACCACATGAGCTACGTACGTCCAGGTGTTTCACCTCTGTTGGGCCACAAGCTGGCCTGCTGCGTATCAGTGTGCCTGTTGGCTAATACGCATGCATGCATAATGTGGCGCCCATGTGATGCTGCTGTACCTCAACGTACGGATCCATGTCCAGCAGTATGCAGGCGAACGGTACGGCCCAGTGTGCGATGCCAGAACCAATGCATGCACAACGCACAGATCAGGCATGAACTACCTACCGGTCAAAGCTCGCATGAGTGTGAGGCGTAACGTGCGCACGTGCGCCGCCGCCCAATGTGTGCAACACCCCCAAGCGCTCACCCTGGACCACGAGGAAGAACAAGCTGCCTTGCCGGTCCTGCACACCCCGGATGTCATCATCCACCTGCAGGTTGGGACGTTGGGCACAAGGCATGGTAGCCAGTCAAGCAACACGCTACCTACACACAACACACTAGCACAGTAACTGCACCCAGGTTGGCTCCTTGGCACCATGCGCGTCACAGGTGCATGTGGTGCGGTGGTGGACATCACGCGCTGTGGGTGAGCTGAGGAGCGCCCCACAAGTTGCACATAGCAGAGGTGTACCACATGATCAGTAACATGATACGCAGCAGCACGCATTGGTGTTGGCAACCAAGAGAGGGGCACCGTGGCGGCTGCTAGCAACACGGAAGCACATGCCTGCCGCTACGCTGTGCGCGCTGCTGCACCATGGCTACATGGAGTGTATCATGTGGCGTGTCGTGATGGTGGTGTTACCCGAAGATAGGTGAGTGATGTCACTGATGTACATACGTACATATGTACAGATGCACTTATGTGCTGGTGGTGGTGGTCCCTAGCGTACCTGCAGGTAGATGAGCCCCACCAGCAGCGCCAGGAAGATGGTCTGTGCCGCCTTGCCACGCATGATCAGCGGGTTGCGCCACGCGTTGGCGGACGCCCTGCACGCAGCGATTGACAAAAACAATCAAGGCGGGGGGGAGGATTCGCTGGTGGAAATGCCACTAGAGCTTCAGTTTTGCGCTGGTGTGGAGGCTACTGGCTGATCCACGGCATGTGGCGCCGGGCGCGCAAACGTCCATTGAACCCGGCCATGCATCAGTGCATGACCACCCACATGCGCACACGCACCTCTTTGCCAGCAGCGTGAACTGCAGCGGGAAGGACGCGCTCTGCTGCATGGCTGACTCGCTGATGCCGCCGCCCAGCAGCCCGTCACGCGCGTCAAACGACCTGCGCGGCACACGCATACGCGCGCATACGCACACGCACTGACGCATGCGAGGGTGCGCAAAGGTTGGCCGGGTCATATGCTTTGCAGGGCGTAAAATTGGGTGGTGCCAGTTGGTGGCAAGCTGTTCTCCCTGTTGCAGGCACGCCGCAGCATGTCGGCCGAACCGCCCGGGCGCGTGCTGTGCCCCGTCGAGTCCTCACGCGTTCTCCTAGCAGCCCCTGTGCAACCTATGACCACAGCCTGCACGCTGCCAAGCCCAATAAGCGCGTTGACTGTGGACGCTCAGTCACACGACTCCCAACAGCGAAGCTTATCACGCTAGCATATCAATGATAGGCGGCGCGTTCGGAAAGGCTCCCTCTGCTCACTTGCTCAGCTTGAGCGTGGACGGCCGGCTGCGCCACGCGCGCAGCAGCTTGCTGATCCGCCGCGCGTCCTCCTCCTGCGCCACCGGCGAGCCGGGACAGCGCGGCTCATCGTCCTCGGCCTCCTCGCCCCCCGCTGCTGCCACTGCCACACGCGTGCTGTCATCTGCCCCCACCGCCCCCGCCGCAGCTTTGGCTTTGTCGCCGGCCGCTCCCTCCTGCTGCTTGCTATTCCCGATGACATTGGCGGGGGCCGAGACGCTGTTGCTGCTGCTCGCGTCGTTATTGCTGCCGTTTGCCACAGCCGTGGCGTGTTTCAGCGCGGACTTGGCCGTGGCGTTGATGCCGGCGACGCCTTCGCGCACGGCGTCCACCGCAAGCGTGGCGCTGTCTGCGAGCGCGTCGGCCGCTGCGCCGGCGATGAGGCCAGCGGCGACGCCGGGCGGGGGCGCGGTGATGGCGCTGAAGGCGGCGGCGGGGGAGGCGGCGGCGGTGGCGGTGAGCGCGTGTTGGGGCTTGGCATTCGATCGGTGGCGCAGCGACGGCGACATGCTGTACGCGCTGTGCCCGACTGCGCACAGAGCAGATGGCACAGCAGGCAACATCACCGAAGGACCATGCAACTTTTGAAGGTAATCTTCAGCATAACGCAGCAAAGCATCGTGGATTCTACACACGCTGCATACAACCAGCGTTACTACATAAGCCCCATGCGTACTTCAAACCTAAGTTGATGCAAGCATCAAGCTCCACTGCATGCATACAGCAGGCCAGCCTTGTGCAACGCAACATAACGTGATTGGCGGTGCGAGCAAGCCTGTCCGCAGCATTGGCGTTGTCAGCAAGCCTCATCCAAGCACTTCACCCGCATCCATGCACACGCACAGCCATTGCGCATGTGCGCATGATGCACGCACTCACAAGTCGCGTGCCCCGACACAAAGTCGTATTGGGTGTCACGCTTAGCTGAGGCGTTGAGGATGTCCATGAATAGGAAGTCTGCAGGGTTGGTGTAGGTGGGGCATTCGTAGCCCAGCCCGTTGAACCTGCCAGGTGACGCAAAACATAGGGGTACTTCACACCCCTGGAACGGATCCGGATCAGTACAGGGTGTGTGGTAGACCCGATCCATGCGTTGCATGCGCATATGCATAGATCAGGGGGTGGTATCAGCCAGTGGTGATTGTGTGCGTCAGCTTCGGTCGGGGTGGCTCCAATCTTGGATTCGGATCCGGATCCATGCATATGTGAACCACCCCTAATACCAGGTCGGGTGGGGCAGAGGCACCATAGGTGAATATTGTTGCAAGGCAAGCTTCAGGCTCATCATTGCTGACGGCGTGCGTGGCCAGCACTGCGTTGGCTGTCGCGTGTTTGTAGCGGCATGTTGCTTCATGTGCTGCCATAAACACACGACAGCCAACGCAGTGCTGGCCTGAACACCGGCTGATCACGGCCTGGTTATGAGCGCATGGTCCGCGGCAGTGGTTCAGCTGCCAACACAAAGGTCATTTAGGCCCCCGAGCCCTAGCCACCTTGGGTTGCTGAGCCAGCAGTACAGAGCAGTGCAGCGCTCACCAGCCAACCATCTGCTCGGCACTGCCATGGTAGAGCACCTGCAGCGTGAGGTGGTTGCAAACAGCAACGCAAGGGTTATTATCAATCCGATCAGGATGGCTGATGCCAGCGGAGCCGTAGCGCCCGCCGCCCCTTGTCCCATCCATGCGTGTGCGACATCGCAGCGGATCCGTTGCCTTCAGTCTCCTTAAACCAACACATACTTGCCACACACCAGTAGGCAAGGCGACACGTGCCCAGGAATGCTCAGCCCTCCCCCACACATGCCTTTCCGTGCAAGCGCGCCCGCCCGTTATGATGCCCGCACCTCCCTGCATGCGTGCATGCGCGTGTGCGGGCTCACCTGGCCCTCCGCCAGCACGATGACATCATCAAACATGTGGAAGAGGTCCGAGGAGGGCTGGTGGATGGTGGCCAGCACGGTGCGGCCATACGTGTGCGACACGTGGGATAGGATGCGGCACACCTGCATGCGCACATGCCACGCACCAATCATGCCTGCCAGGCCCAGCATGTTGAGTGCTGTTGCCATTGAAGCCATGACATGCTTCAATGATTGCCCTGGCCTCTCTGCACGCCAGCCAGTGCAAGCAAGGCGCTGCCGTGTGGGCGCGTCGCTGCCCGCCTCCCGGCACCCACCACAGCCATGAAGTACGCTATGTTATGAACTCTTCACTGGCATGCCTTGGCAATGTTCCTGACCCGGTTGGATACTGCGTGCCCGCAACCCCATCACGGCGTTTGAAGGCCGTGTTACCTCCAACCACGGTACAGTTCTAGCAGCAGCACACCCAGGCCCATCACGGCGTCTGAAGGCTGTGTTACCTCCAACCACGGTACAGTTGTAGCAGCAGCACACCCAGGCACAAAGTGCAGATGCAGAGGGACGATCCCCTACGCCAGCAGCATCCAACCCAATGCCTAATCTTGCGGCCACCCCACCCTCCCCTACCCATCCATCCATCTGCTCCCCCAACCTCCTGCACCCGGTCCCCCCTTGTACCTTGTACGCTGTGTAGGTGTCCAGGCCTGAGGTGGGCTCATCAGAGAAGAGGATGGAGGGGTTGGTGATCATCTCCATGCCCAGCGCCAGGCGGCGCTTCTCGCCGCCTGCACGCCCACAGGCACGTCCACGCCAATGCACACGCACCAATCACACGCGCGTGCTTTGCGGCACATTGCGTGGCGGAGGCCGAGCACGCGTCCACCATAATCAGGGCAGCAGACGGATGCATGTGCATGTGTTGGAAGTCAAACCACATGAGCGAGCCAAACTGGCTGACAACCAGGCCTGTGTGAACATGGCAGACTTGCTTAGAAGATGATGCAACGCAAGTGTGCATGCACACGCCCGCATGAAAACACCCCCACTGCCAGCGCCAGCGCCACCCCCGCTACCTCAACGGCCCAGCCTCAGCCTCACCCACCCGATATGCCCTTGATGAGGCTCGACCCCACCACGTTGTTGAGGCTCTTGGTCAGGTTCAGCAGCGTCGCCACCGCCTGTGCGCGCTCGTGCTTGGCCTCGCGCGTCATGTGGCGCGGCAGGCGCAGCATCGCGCTGAACAGCAGCGCCTCCCACACCTAGTGCCACACAGAGCCACACACAGAGCCACCGGCATGACCCAGATCAAGGTCAGGTTCCGCTTGAAGGTCAGGACCCGCTCCTTAGGGGCCACAGAGCCAGCATCAATTAAAACGGCGCCCGCCAGCATCAGCAATGCAGCATCAGCTCACATTTCAGCTGCGGTCTGCATGTTACACGCTGCCCCTCGCGGCCTTGTCATTACGCCTTACTACCCTTGCTGCACCCTTCGCACCTCTCATCGTATTGCCTTTTCACAGCATGCGATCACACATGATGTTAGTGCAGGCAGTACAGCGGTACAATTTCACCCTGCTCGCTGCAAAATCATGCTTGGCTTGCTCCCACGGGCGCTGCTCACCGTCATGGTCGCCAGTATGACGTCCTCTTGGTGCACAAAGCCGCTGATGAGGCGCATCTTGTCGAACGACAGGCTCTCGCCGTTGACCATGATAGACCCGCTTACGCGCACGCCGGTGCTGGCGGGAGGCACAAACCCCGCCTGCACCCGCACACACACACACATGCACACCGGCACGCACACGCACACTTTCACGCATATGCACGCTGCATGACCCCACGGGAATCACACTGCATGGCCCCACAGGAGCGGATATGCACACTGTTCCAAACATTTCTTGGAACTAGGTAGGAGATGCAGGCTGTGTGGAGGCAATGGACAGAAGATGTTACATGGCTCGGCATCGCGCTTTGGCACGCATGCAGCGCAGGCCATGCATAGCACCGGACACGTATGAATCTTTTGTGCTTGAGACCTGTCAGTATGCATGGACCTGGCTCGGAACCTGCGTGGCGTGTGCCTCGAGGGAAAGCTGGGCGCAGTTGCATTCAATACCTGAATTCCGTCACACGGCTGCATGCTTGATTTGCTTACCAGCACGTTGAGCAGCGTTGTCTTGCCTGCGCCTGATGCGCCCATAACGGCGGTGAACCTGCCAGGCTGGATGACGCCGCTGACGCCCCTGACCCAGATCGCAGTACGCAGTACACAGGCAGCCGCACGCCCACAAAACACACCACATGTCAGGGCATGTGCCCATTTGGACGTATCTGATGTGCCATTAATCTTTTGTAGCTGGGTCTCGCCGGTCACAGAGGGTGCATGGAGGATGGCGGCACCTGCAAGGAGCGCTTGGCTGGTCTGGGATGCTGCATGCGGGTCACTCTGAGGCTTATGGGACAAGTGGAACTTCCTGATGCAAGGCTGCGTGCTTACTTGAGGATGAGCTTGGTGTTGGAGGTATCAGCTGCGTTCGCAAGCGTGCTGGCCTTCGGTTCATGCACTGTGTTGCCCTTGACACTGAGCTGATGAGGTACGTCGACGCCTTGGCTATTGGCATCATCAGCACTGTCAACCTGGCCCTTGCCGGCTGCCGCTGCTGTGGTGGTCATTTCTGTGTTGTCCTGGCCCTTCCTAGCGGCGTTACGGGTTGCTCGTCGCTCCTTTAGGCGCCCGACGAGCGCAGAAAGGCCTCTCTGGGGTTTAATCTGCAGCACATCAGCATTGGCAAGTATTTTGCCAAGGAATTCGTGTAGGCAGTGTTAATCAGCAGCGCCATCCAAACCATGTACAGGCAAGCATGCCAACAATGGGAATGGGTTCCGGTTAATGGTGCCTAACGCCAAACTGGAGGCAAATAGCCCCAAGCCAGGTCTGGTCATATCCAGTTGTTCTGACGTATTAGCTTATGAGAGTCCACACCAACTGGTGCTTGCTGATACTTCCGGGTCCAAGGTGGGCCCCGTGCACAGCGTGCAAACCGTTCCAGAAAGGCATATTTGCCCAAAGCAAGTATCAGCAACATGTCTGCAATACAGTTTGCAGCATGTGCCAAGGAGAGGAACGATTCCCGAGTGCCCACGTGCAAGCTCTAACCCGAGCTCTAACCGGACCCACACAATACAACAGACACCCCGTGCCCAGCAACTCTTTTGCAGGTGAACGCACGAGTTAGAAGTTGCATGTGAACACACAAGCCCAAGCCAACCCAGAGTGAGATGTGACCCTAATTTGAGCAGTGGTTTCACACCAGGGCGACGGAGCTTGTCTGACGTGGCCATGCTGCGACATCCTAGCCACACGCAAAAATATCGCAGCAACCTATGCAAGATACTTGCCTGAACGGAGTATGTGACATCCCTGTAAACAATTTGGAGGCGCGGTGCATCTGTCAAATCTCCACCAGACTGCTCTATATGCACGATATGGCTGTCGCTTCCACTAGAGCCTGGGCCATGATGCTCCTTGTCCGCTGCTGTGTTGTGGACAGTCGCCTTGGGAGCATTCGCTGTTGTACTGTCTTCATCATGAGCCATGGCGTCACGGTGCGTCACGCCTGCACAAGCCAACAACGACAGTGCTGGATACTGCGTAAACGACTCATCCTGGCTGCACGCATGGTTCAACCGAGTGCTCTGTCAAATTCCATTGGAACTGGGGGTGCGGGCCAGCCTGTTCTGCGCGTTCCCTGCAAATTTGTATGACTGGCCAGTGGACGTAATCAGGCCCACTCAAAGTGTCAACCCGAGATGCAGCAGCGTCCCTAAACAGACTGACCGGCAGGAAATCTAAACACAAGATACACACAAAGTGCAGCTCATTCTGTTTATGTTTCTAGTGTGAGGGTGCTGACAGACAATGGTATCGCCCACAGGACAGACCTGAGCACTCTGCAGCGTTTCACTTGACTTGTTGCCTACTCCCTGGGTCCAGGGGCCCAGAGGTCAGCCCAGCAGTCAAGGTAATGGTGACGTGCTGGAGTTTAATATTTGCCGCGGTTGCGTCTGCTCACCGCAGTATCCGACTCATGTGTGCAGGTATCTGCAGCGCAGGTACTAAGGCACACCTTAGTGTGCGGCTGAGAGGTGCTGTAGTTGTGGCACTAGTCTTGTGTCAAGTAAGGAAGCAGACAGACTTGTGCCTTGTGTGATGGGTGGTCTCCTCCGAGTGTGCGAGGCCTTCAATGCGAAGCCTTTTTGTGTCAACCATCGAGTGCCCTTGACAACTGCATGGCAGCCGACAGAACACAGCACTGTGAATCAAGCACTCTCCACATACACTATCTGCAAGGCGGCAGCATGGCGCATAAGTGACAACCATATATCCGCCACCTCTCAACAGGATGGAACAAAGTTCGTTGTGGTTGCCGTGTGTACCGCACCGGTGTGCAGGTGACTGATCACCTGACCTCGCACTGCAGCCCCCACAGTTGGCCATTCCCAGGAAGATGCAGCAAAAGCAGTCCTGGAATGTTCATCACCTATAGTGATGCGGGGCTAGCACTCAGTTTGAGCAAGACGTGGAGTGTGTGGAGACATGTTCAAGTGCTCGCCGCACGCGCCCGGTGAAGGCACGCACTGCTGCACAGCAGCACTCCCTCACTACACTTTGGGACACGCCAAGCATCCAAATGGAGGCTGTAGTAACAGGTCAACACAGTCAGCACGGGCGCGCACACAAACGCGAGCAGCATCAGCAACCTGCTAAAGTCATGCACCCATGACAGTCTTGCAGGCCAACACATATCAGTACCGGTAATTGAATTCGGGATGCACCGCTGACCCCGCTGCACCACCCATCACAGCAGTCGCACGCCACAGACAGTGGCTTGATGGAACCGCCATAAATGCGCTTGATAAACCGCATGAGTTCATAGCTCGAGGCAGCACACCAATTGCCATCCTCACAGCTGCCGTAGCGACCCCAGCGCAGCAACCACAACCGCACCGCAGCCGCTGACCCCCGTAGCGGCCCCCGTACCGCCGCCGAACCCCTGAGGCGCCCCCCGGTAATCCCCGTGTGAGCGGTCTGCCTTGGCCTCCCTAAGCAGCTCAGCCATGAGCGCCAAATGCTCCTCACGCGCGCCGCTCAGCGACTGCCAGTGGCCCATCCCGACCACCACCACCCGCCAGCCGCCACGCCGTAGCAGCGCCACACGCAGCGCCAGCGGCGCCAACGCCCGGGCAACGCAGCTCACGCTCGCACCGCCACCACCACCCAACGCGCTTCTTGCACTGCCGCTGCCCTTACTGTGCGGGGCAAGCACTGCTGTTGATGACGACAATGATGAAGATGGCGTGTGGACCATCAAGGACAACGCTTCGTCCGCCGCCAGCAGCACGGCAAACCGCACATCCGTCTGCAACGCGGCGGGTCCATGAGGCGCGCCGCCCGGCGCAGCGCCCGGCCAGGACGGGTCAGAGCCTTCGCCCGGCTGCAGTGCGACGATGTCGATGGGGGCCTGCGTGGCCGGGCAGCGGCCGTCCGTGGTGATGCCAAAGCAGCCGAGGCCCTGCAGCGCCCCGCACAGCTCCGCCGTCGCGCGGCGCTTGCGCTGCGACGGCGGCGCGGTCCATGCCGCAAATGCAGCGTCGTACAGCTCACGCGGCAGGCGCAGCGGGGGCAGCACCGCCGCCGCTGCTGGGGCCGTATCTTGGCTGCCTTTCTTTCCTGCTCGCCCACGCCGGGGGGCAGGGCGCGCTTGCGCGGGCGGTGGCGCCGCCGCTTGCGACGTATGTTGCGCGTCAGCGTTGGCGTCTGCGGCCCATGCAGCCGCTGCCGCGGTCGCTTGCGCGAGCTGCTGCAGTTCCCGCCGTACCAACGCGTCCGGCTGCACCGACGCCAGCAGCCGCCTGCAGATGCTCAGCACCGCCGCACATGCGCGCTCGGCCGCAGCGACCCGCCCCTGATCAAACACGTCCGCGCCTGCAGCAGCCTCACCCAACCCTCTGCTGCCTAATTGAGCACCACCGGCGCGTCTCGGCCGCGTACTGGGAGGCTCCGCGGCGGCAACAGACGCCTCGGCCCGGGACGCCGCGCGTGCGCGGGCACAGCCCAACAGGCCCACCCCGAAGCACCACGTGGCGGTGACGAGATCTTCCATGCTGAGTGACTCCAGGGAGGGCGCCAGCGCGGCGGCAGCGGCGCAGTACAGATCTGGATCGTACTGCAGCCACGTGTTGAAGCCCACCAGCATCATGAGGATGGTGGCCGGGTCCGGTGGGGGGGCGGTGCCCGCTGCGGCCGCGTACACCGCAGCGGCCAGGTGGCGTGCGCCGCACCCCGCCGCATGGCGCAGCAATGCCTCGTCGTATTTGCGGAGCGCCGCATGCGCCCATACCACCCGCGCGGCATCCTCAAACCGCACCAGAGTAACAGGTGGCGTCCATTCCGCCGCTGAAGACGACGCAGCTGTACTGCTGGCACCGACGCTGCTGTCTGTGCGGTTTGCCTCGGCCGTCTGCGCGTCCAGAGCGTCAGTCGGCAGGGGTGTGGCCAGGGCAACAGAGCCTCCCGGGCCGACGATCGCGCTGTGCTGCATGAGCTCGGAGGTACGCGTCAGCAGCGACGGCAGCCGCGGGCTGGCGTAGCCAGTCACCGCCGCTGCCCACAGCACCCCGGACAGGTCCGACGGCGTGAACGCGCCGCCGCCGTGGCTGCTGGCGACCCCGCCTCCCAGCCGCGGCGATGCGGTCGGCGGCGGCAGGTGCTGCTGTGCGAGGGCGCGTGAGATGCAGAGCTGCAGCAGCAGGTCGGGCGGCGAGCCGCTGCCGGGCAGCCACCCCACCTCCTCCTCCTCACCCTCCTCATCGCCGTCTTCGTTGTACGCAGCGTCATTGCCGCCGGCACCGCCGGTAGGGCGCCTGCTAGGGGCGGGGGATGTGGGCTGTGCTGACATGCCCAGCGCCCATGCGATGGATGCCACGTCCCTCGGCTCCAGGGAGCGATGCAGCTCCAGCGCCCTGCGGTACAACCACATGCGGCCGCACATGCGCATGCTGACTTGCGAACATGCTCGATGCCAACCATGCAAGCTTGCATGTGCACATGGCATACTGGAGGGACTTGCGCCTGGGCAGCAGGCGTGTCTTGCAAGAGGCTCACATGTGCAGCTTGGAAATTTGGAGCAGTGTTGGGCACCACATCCTCAAAACACATGCCAGGTGGTAACCAAACACGCATGCAGGAGCGCAGGTGGGTGCATGCATGCATGCTTGCAGTCGCACTCATACACCCGCACCATATCAGTCAATACGGTACTCAATGCACACGCAAACACCCCATCTGAGGGGAGCATGGGCCGTTTGGCCAACACGCTCGTGATGCAACATAAGTCACGAAACAAAACATAACAAAGCAACCGCCACGGCAGCTATACAAATCACGCAGCGGGCCGCTTCGCCGCACCTGCGTGAGAGCCCCTCCAGCAGCGTCGCGTCCGTGTAGCCCACCATTGCAAACGCCCACATCAGCTGCGCCACGCTGCCGGGCGCCAGCAGCAGCCGTGCCTGGAGCTCCGCGCTGCGCGCAGCGCTCACCGCGATCCCCGTCTTCAGCGGCGCGACCGCGCCGCCGTCCGCCGGCCGCGCAGCGTCCAGAATCCTGCCAGCCGCCACTCCGTTCTTGACCGCCATGGCCGCCGCCGCCGCCGCCGCCGCGACCTGCCAGCGACGCTGCTGCTCGCGCTGCGCGTCGACCCGCCGAAGCATGTCGGCGGCTCGCAGCAGGCGCGCCACGCGCACCGCCACAGCAAAGGTGAGGCGCTCGTGGACGTGGCCGGCCGCTGCAAAGGCCCACATAACTTTCGCCAGGTCCTGAGGGTGCAGCGTGTCAGCTTCCCGCCACCACTTTCCGCGCCCCATGGCCGAGGCGTACCACCAGCGCCGGCCGCCGCGCATGCGCATGTCGCCGGGCAGGCGGATGCCGCTGCGGCCGCCGCGCGAGCGCACCCCTGCGGGCTTGTGCCGGCGGTTGGCGTTGCGGTCGGGGCGCCGGGCGGGCATGGCGCGGCCGCCGCGCTTGTGGAGCGTCGCCAGCAGCTGTGGATGATGAGCCGGGCAAATGGGCAATGCATGAGGGGCAGCCATGCAACCCACAACACACATCAGTGTCGTCATCACTTGCCGGTATTTCAGAGCGGACGGTGCTGCTTCGGCACAACAGCGGCGCCCTCACCTGTTCACCTCATCACTATGCTCAACCCATCACCCTGATCACTCTGCCACTCCGCAAACGCGGCATGTGATCGGCGATAATCGGTCAAGCCTTGTTGATCGAGCGCAGTACAATGTATAATGGCAGTACGGTGAGGCAGTACAGAGGCAGTACAGCGGGCGGCACCTACGTTGGCGACGTCCGCAAACAGCTCCGGTGCGGGGTGCCGCATGGTCGCCAGCGCCCACAGCACGTTGGCCAGGTCGCGCTTGCCAAGCTCCCGCAGCAGCGCCCGCGCAGCTACCGCACACTCCGCAACCAGCGAGGAACCCGCCGACGACGCTGCCAGCGACGACGACGAGGAGCCCCCAGCTGCCGCTGGAGCAGCAGTTTGGCTCGACAGCGGTGGCAGCTGTCCCTCATCGCCTGTGTGTAGCTGCAAGGATGACGCCGAGGGTGATGATCCTTCGGGAGATGGTGGTCGGGTAGCGGATGGAGAGGACGGATGGAAGGGCTGCTGCTGCTGCTGCTGCTGCTGTTGAAGTGGGCCGGAGGCGCCGGCGGCGGCAGCGACCGCAGCGCCGTGCCCCCCACGCGCCAGCGCCCACATGAGCTTGCTGAGGTGCGCGGGGCGCAGCTGCGCGACGCGGCCTTGCAGGGAGGCGCAGAGGCGCAGCGTGACAGCCTGCAGGGGGCAAACATGACGCAAGCCCACACAGGCATTGAAGGCCATGCACAATCACGCCTGCAGCCCTTGACATTTAGCTAACCTCTCAAGCTGCTGTACAGGCTGGGAGGGCACACGATGAGTACCTGCAGTATCACACCAGCACGGCCGCACAACGTGGCTTGTCTTGCAGCCATCAGGCCATACGATGCAGCAGCATTACGCAGCGCGTGCCTGCGCCTCACCCTCAGCGCCTGCGCCTGCGTGCCCTCCTCGGGGCGCTGCGCCGATCGCAACCCTGCACTTGACGCCCCGCCAGCAGGCGAGGATGGCGCGCCAGCCCCGCCTGGCTGAGCGGCAGCGGCAGTGGCAGCAGCAGGAGGGCCACCGCCAGCAGCGCTGTGCGCTGGTGGCGGCGAGGAGAGGAAGGAGTGGAAGCCTCTGAACTCCGGGGAGGGGTTGTCAAGCACCTGCCACTCCTGAGCACAGCGGCCGGCGCGGGCGTGGCGGCGGTGGCACAGGAGCACACGGCTCACTGTCAGTACATATCGTTGTTGCGTTTTGCATTCGACCAGCCCGCCCAACGCCTGCACCCAGGGCCGCCCTCGCCAGGGATTCAGAGAAGCCACACATGCATCAGACAGAGTGAGTGGAGTGGCAAGTACGCCAATACGTCCGCAACCGCGCAGTGTACAGCCCGCGCACGCACATCCTGCCTCTTTGTGCTTGGTCCATTGTTCGCGGTGCAGCCACAAAGCAGGTATCGCTGCATCAGCTTCAGTATGCCCTTCACGCAAGGCAAGCGCTGCGGGACCTTTGTGAACTTGAGTTCTACCCGCCACTTCACTCACTCACTCACTCACTGTCACTTTCAAGTGCCACAACTTGGCACCACCAACCACACCTGGCCGCCGTCCGACCGCTATCACATGCCCTCTGCTACGTAGCGCGGGGGGGGGGGGGGGGG
>BDDA01000575.1:42395-53225 GCA_001662385.1 Chlamydomonas asymmetrica
TACAATTCGGACGGTGGTTCATCAAGGGATGAACGCAGCATGCATAATCCAACTGAACAACTAAAACAAACAGCCGCCTCAGGCACCCGCTGCTTACCCCTTGCCCTTGATGGCCTGCAGGCCGCGCCCCTCCAGCTCCACCTCCGGCCACTGACCGCACACGGCCTCCGCAAACGAGGCCGAGACCTGGATGCGCGCCGGCTCGCTGGTGCTCTCTGCAGGGGGGACATGGGCGGGGGCAGCAGCGCCGCACAGCACAGGTGATTCGTTGCTGGTGCTACATTGTCCACCTTGCTGCAAGATTCATTGCACAAACACGATACTACGCGGCACTATGCAGCCTAACACAGAAAGAACGCAAGCAGCCCACAAACGGATGCAGGGCCACCACATGGGAAGGCAATCGATCCCGTGAGACCAAGGCCGGTGGCACTGGGTTGTTCCTGTTGCACTGTCCACTGGTGCAAACTCAGCAGGTACCGCGCTGTTACATCAGCCTGCTTGAAGCCCGCAATGGACTCACCCATACGTGACGCCACGTTGACGGTGTCGCCTGCACGAATGCATGCGCGGTAAGCAAACAAGTGAACACCAAGGGAGCTCGGCACCACGGCTGGTGCAACGAGACCAGCTCTGTGTGGTGAAATCATCAGCACCTTCCGCCAAGCTGGGTGGGGTTGCCATTGCCACCAGCACCTACTCGTGAACGATAGCGTTGCAGTGCAGGGCGATATATCCATGCATGGATGGCATCCACAGGCGCCCTCCCGCATCCACGCATTGCACACAAGGATGGCATCCGCGAATGGCACTCACACACTGCATCATGGGCATATGCACGCACGAACACGCTCTTATGCGCTCACCGAACAGGCAGTAGCGGCGGTTGAGCGTGCCCACTACGCTCGCCACCACCGGCCCCGTGTGCATTCCAACGCGAATGCGCACGTTGCCCAGCTCCGGGCGGTCTGGGTGCACCGGCACGGTGGGCGCCACCGCCAGCGCCGCCAGCGCAAACTGCGCCAGCAGGCGCGCGTGGTTGGTGGGCTGCGGGTAGCGCAGGTTGGACACCTGCAGCAGCACCAGCCGCCAGGTGAGAGCGCAGGAGGGGCTGAGCTTGAGCAGAGAAGAAAGGGGAGAGGGATGGAGTGGAGGGCGTGGGGCTCACTCAGGCTGCTGAATAATGCCGCCTCACACCCAACAGCACCGTGATGCACGGTCTTGTGTAGTTACATCGCAGGAATGCGGGTCAAATGCTATGCACACACAAGCGCCAGGAGCAGCAGGCAGCTCTCACCACAAGATACGCGTCTGCAGCAGCAGCAGCACAACAGTGCGTCCGCCGCGGAGGGGAAGGCAGCGAAGGGCGAGGACAAAGCGGGCACACAGGGCACGTTCACAGAGGGGAGAGCAGGGCGTCAGCCGAGAAGAATCCAAGGAGGCGAGGGTTGGAGGGTGGGGGGTGAGGGGTGGGCAGGAGGCGGCAACAGGCGCATGCTGCTGTGAAGCCCATTACACAACGGGGTCAGCGAGTGCACGCTCAGTGATGCTGCTGTGTGTTACGTGAGGCGCAGGACGGAGTTTGTGGGGGCCAGGGAGGGCAACAATCATACGAGAGGCATGCCCACGCTGATTAGTACCCAGGCAGACGGCGGTGTGGATACCGTATGTGTGGGGGGAGTGGGTGGATGCTGTTTGTGCACCCACGGATGAGTCCCTGGGTGTGGCTTGCGTACAGCACCCTGGGTGTGCGACACGTAATGTGTCCGATACTGCCCACCCATCATCACCAACCGCGGCCCTCTCACCTCCGATAGTGCCAACCTGAATGACACAAAGGCAGGCAGAACGCGGGCAGGAGAAGCACAGTCGTCACTGTAGCCATTGCAGCTGCCGCCACTGCTACAGCACCTACGAGGCGTAGCGACTGAGAGAGCCTGCACACTACCAGTATTCTACCCCTACAACACTGAGGGCGCACTAAATAGCTGAATGACACAGTAACGGACGCACGCCTTGGCCACATCGCCCCGCCTCTGCTCTCTCCCTCTCCCTCACCTTGAACAAGCTCATGCTGCGCACGATCGTGTCGAAATGCGTGTACAGCCGATCCAACATGTCCATCACCTGCAGCGATGGGCAGCATCAGAAGCAGCACGCGGCAGTGAGTGGCGGGTGCTCGGGATGCTTGATTGTTTTCGCAATTAACGGGGTCTTCAGTTCTCCGCGCTCCAACATGCATCGTGCACACCTTTCCTGGCATTCTAAAGCTGATAAATGTCCGTTGGATGGGTGCGAGGGGCAGCAAGCGTCCGCCCCAGGTGCTCACGGAGGCGCGCAGGCGAGGGGCGCACGCACCCCGTGCACACTGCATGGCCCCACGGGAGCACATAACTCCAACGCACCTCGTGTGGGGCCATCTCAGACGACATGTCGGTGTAGCCGACGATGTCGCTGAAGAAGATGGACACGCACTCGTAGCGCTCAGGCTCAACAGACTTGCCGGCCGCCAGCGCGTGCGCCACCTGAAGCACGCATGCACGCATGGGCCGTACGCACACGCTTGAGACACGCGCATGCAGACAATGACAGGCCACGCCCGATCAGTCCGTAGTTATGCATGGCGGCCAGAGTGCAGCAATCAGAACAGTGCAAGGACGCCGTTTCTGGCAAATGACCTGCCTACAATTGATCAAACACAGCCTGTCATGGCGTGGGAACTGCCGATTCAGCTCCCAAAACGGGTGGCAAAGCAGGAGCAGACAGGCAAGTTGCACTCGCACAGGAGCAACGCCCACTTCCAAGCGTAGAGCACTTTTGGGGGCCCGATCGCCATGCTTTTCCATCAATGGCCTGGTCGGCCAAGTGATGTCAAGTCAATAAATCACCTTAGGCGGGAACACTTCGTAGATGAGGTCGTCTCCCGCACCACGCAGCTGCGCAGCGCCCAGCCCCCCGCGGCGCTTGCCGCCGGTGCTGCGCTTCGGCGGCGCGTTCACGGAGTTGCTGCTGCTGCCGTTGGCGAGCGCCATGCCCGGCGGGCTGGGCCAGCTGACGCGCGGGTGGGAGGAGGAGGATGGGTAGTCCACGCCGCCGCCAGCGCCGCCACTCCCGCCCGTGATGCGGGCCCGGCTGGACACGCTGGAGATGCGCTGGGGGCGCAGGTGGATGGACGCCGCTGCATCCTGCAGCTCCGGCAGCACCTACACGCGGCACATTACATCGACCAGCCGAGGACGTGACGCCACGCATGAGCATGCAGCTGGTGGCAGGGCGTCACGGATGCGCGTTAAGCAGGCAGGGAAGCGAACACGAGGTTAGGGGAAGGTGGCATGCTGGCATGAGGGGCCATGTTTGCAGCCAGCAAGCCATGTGAGGTAGTAGGTGGGGTCTTCGAGTTAGAGGTAGTTCGGGCGAGAATGTTTGTGCGGAGGCTGAACAGGCGCCAAGTCCGTAACTATGGGGCTCCTGCACTTTCATACGGCCGGCGCATGTGCCCGGCACCCCATCACATACATCGTGTTATGCGTTTGTGCTAGGAGTGGAGTTCTTGGGCCGAAAACCCCACACTCCCTGCCATGCATCACACAGAACCCCGGTATGCCTCTCAAGCTAGGGCTGAGGCTGCCGGTGAGGTGGGTTTTGTGCGCTAGGTGTGTTGGTGCGCTGCGCCCCACCTGGGTGTGCAGCGTGCTCACGACGGCCGCCATGGTGGGGCGGTCCGCCTCCTCGCCCAAGCAGCCCCGCGCCAAGCCCGCCAGCGACACGCTGACCTCCTGCAAGCAGCGGCGGCAAAGGCCCACACGGGAGACAAGATATTGCCCCTGTCCTGCGCGTCTCTAGTACGGTAAGTAACAAAATGAGCAGCCGCCCCTTGAATGCCGGATACAAGGTGTCCCGGGTTGTTGCTTACTGGTCACCCCTGAAGCAGGCATTGCTCTATACCCGGGTCACAACACCCCAGCCCCGATACCGAGGGTGTTGGCTGATGAGCCACGGCGCATCACACAACAAATTGTCCATATGTTGCGCTGTGCATGGCGGAGGTCCTGGCATCCTTGGCCTGTCAAACCCTGGTAAGGTCGGTCGTCCTGCGATCCATCTGCGGCGGCACTGACCTTGAGGCTGGCAAGCGCCTCCCGGATGTCCTCCGGTAGCCACTGCATGCGGTCCTCATCAGACGCATCCGACCCGCCATCATCCCCATCCTCCGCCTCCTCATCATCGTCACCGTCCTCATCATCATGGCCCTCACGCCGCCCTCCATCATTGTTACCAACGCCATGCATGTCGGTCATGTGGGTGCCCTGCTGGGAGTCCAGGGGATGCTGCCTGCCGCTGGAGGCGCTTGCCCGGGTGTCGTGCAGCCAATCGCCGAGCCCCCCCTGGCCTGTACTCATGATGGTGCTTGCGGTACTGTCACGGGGCCGCGCTGCGGAAGCCTCAGGCTGCTGCTGCAGCGGCTCGTAATGATGAGCATGATTGGTTGCCGCCGCTGCCGCTGCCGCTGCCGCAAAGCGCGAGCTCGACCCCTGCGCCTGCTGCCGCACGCCGCGGTCAACGCACATGCCCGCGCCGGCGCCTGCCGCCGCTCCTGCAGAGGGCGCCGCGCATGCTGCTGCTGCCTCCGTCGCTTCCGTTGCGGCCGCTGCGCTGGCAGCCTGCTCCTGAAGGGTGGTCGGTGTGCTAGCGCTGTCGTGCGCAGGCAGCGGTGCGGCACTGCCGTCCCCGCCCTTGACAGCCGGCTGCTGCACGCATGCTGGTGGCCGGTGGTCTGCATACCCGTTGGCAGCTGCTGCGGCGATGCCGTTCTGGGTGACTGGCGAGCTCGGGGTGCTCATTGACGGCTGCATGCGACCAGCCCAGGCCCGAGCACTGGCGCCCGCCAAATGAGCTGCCAGCGGTGACGTGACAGCAGGGTGGGACCCAGCAGGCGAGCTAATGTCCAGCACACGCGCCGATTGCCAGCGCCTCATGTCGTCTGCTGCAACCACCCGGCCAGCCGCCGACGCGGCAGCCCCTGGCAGCAGCTTCCTGGTGCTGCCGGGCGGCCCTGGAGGAGTGGTGCTGGTACCGCCTGCACCGCCTGTACCGCCTGTACTGCTCTCCAAAGCGGGGGCCAGGGACACCGAGACAGCGGGAGCTGTGGGTGTCGCCGGCACCGGCGCTCCAGCTGCTCTGATGAACGGCAGCGACTGCACCCTGCGCACCTCTTGGTGCGGGCTTGGAGGATGCAATGTCAGCGTTGCATCACCAACGGCAGGCACCATACCAGCAGCGGCCCCAGCCGCCGCCCCGCCTGCCGCGCTGGCAGCCGCGGGGTCTGCCAGCGCCGCGATTTCGTCCGCTTGCTCCAAGCTGCCAAACCCGGCCGGCATTAGGATCCTCGCCAGCCGCCCGGACGTGCTGGTTCGCCTCACTTCCGCCGACCCAAACAAGTAGCATAGGAGCAGGCCGAACTCAAACACGTCCATGGCAGGCCCGGGCTCATAGCAGGGAGCCGCCGCCGCCGCCGCTGCTGCAGCAGCAGCGGCATTGTGCTTGCCACCACCATGGCCAGTCGGAGAGCTGCCTTCGGCCGCGGCTCCGCCTGCCGAGTGAAGCGTGGTGCTGTTTGGCGAGCGGCCCAACACAAGTGACACTAGGGAGGCTGTGCGAAAGGGCGCTTCGCCCAGCGTGCCGCTGAGGAGGCTCTTGGTCCTGCCGATGAACGACGCTTGGATGGATGCGACGCGGCCTACGAGCGAGCCGCCTTCGTAGCTCACCCTTGCAGCCAAGGCTGCAAGCTGCGTGTGCTTTTTCTGGAGGGTTTGCTGCTGCTGCTGCTGCTGCTGCTGTGGCTGCGGTGTGGAAGCAGGGGCTTGCGGTGTGTGGGTCGACGGCGGCGCATCGAAGGCAGCGCGCCGCAGGCGCGTCAGTGTCCCCCGCGTTGAGTAGCACTCATGCATGTCCAGGATGCTGCTGATGATGCGCGGGTGCATGTGCTTGTCCAGGCCGACCCGGTCCAACGACGACGGCCCGAACGCTATCCCCGGCTTCTGCGCGTGGAGGAACGCGATCCCCTCCGCTATCCCCAGCGCAATCGTCGCCCTGGTTGTGGTGCCAAGCTCCAGCGTGTCGTTATCCAGCAGCCGGGCCAGGCTACCAAACTCCTGCCACTCCCGCACAATGACGGGGACCGGCATGCCCTGGGCGGTCGTGACGCCCGGCCAAGACCACACCACGCCCAGGACAGGGCACACGTTGGGGTGCTTGAGGCGTATGGCGCGCCACACGAGGTCTGCGGGTGTTCACGTGAGTCACAGTAGGCGGAATGTGAGCTCACCTCGTGCAAACGACTGTATACTGAACCAGGCAATCATGAGTGATTGATGATGACTGCAATGCCGGCCAATCTGGGTGCTTGCAAGTTGCAATGCGGCAGGACCGCCAGACATAAGTGCGATCACCCATCGCCCGCCAACAGCTGCTGTTGATGTATTACTGGGTGTACCGCCAGGGAATGTGCTGCTGGGAAACGCGCGCCATACCTACAGACAAAGCACTGGCATGTGGCGATGGCATGCATGCGCCTGCAGGACTTCTCAACACACAAGCATTGCGGCGCATACACGGTACCCGAAGTGCTTACCTGAGGCTGCCAGGATAACCTTCTTGGCGGTCGCCGCCACCACTGACGCGCGCAGCTGCTGCGGTGCGGCCGCCTGTGCTCCGCCGCCGCCGCTCGGCGGCCCGCCTTGGCCTGACGCGAAGAACGCGTTGCCCCGCCGCATCGACCCCTCGCGCGTGATGCCGCCGAGCGTGCTGCCGCTGCCGGGACCCGCGGCGTCATCCACGAGGCTCTTGCGGCTGGTGAAGCGACTCACAACGCTCAGTCCGAGGCTCGCCTTTGAGAACTGCGGGCCCGCCAGAGCCCCCCCTGGGCTCAACAGGTCAGCGCGAACGGACACCCCTGGAGCCATTTGAGGCGCCGTCGAGGCGACGACAGGCGCGCGAGGGCCGGTGGGCCGTAGGACGGATGCCAGGCTGCGATCTACTTCCTCGGTGAGCTGTTCGCAGGCACCGTTAGCGGTGGCGGTGGCGGATGTGCCGGAGGTGGACTCGCCGATACGCGACAGGCCGTAGGTTAGGGTGGCGTGAGAGGCGATGGCGGTCTGCAGGTTCTGGGAGGGCGTGCGCAGCAGCGCCACCACGTGCTGCATGCACCACGCAGGGCAAGGGGACCGAGCAAGCGAGCAAGCACAAGGCATGCGCGTCAGACAAGGCAAGCGATCCGCAAGCATAACTGCATTAAGCAGCAGCGGCACGCGCATGCTGCCACGCCCAGCCTGAGCGTGCCCAGTTGTGTGCGCGCCACGAGGCTATGCGCAGCCTTGCACACGGTGAAGTGACCGATTACCAGCGTACTACTGACACACACTTTGGCGGATGCAAGTCGTGTTATGGTTCGTCCCACGGTCCCAGTTTTCAGCACTGCACCATGACATTACCACAGCATCGCACCACCTCCCCAACGCGTCGCCCGCACCTGTGGGGAGGCCAGGAGGTCATCAGAGCCCACGACACTCATCGCCGCCTTGCTCCTGCCGGCTTTAATCGGCGATGGCGCCGCACGGCCGGAGATTCGTGCGAAGGGGCTCGGCCCCGACCACGACGACCCCAGCGCGTCGCGCGCCTCGCTGCTGCTGCTGTCACCCGCCGCCTCCAGCCGTGCCATCAGTGACGCCTTGCGGGAGATGCCAGCCGCCGCGGCGCCTTGCTCAGGCAGGCCCGCACCACCGCGGAAGGACATGGCCGGGGACACGGAGCCTCCACCGGCGGCGGCGGCCATGGCGGCGCCAGCGGCTGCGGCTGCTGCCGCAGCGTTCGCCCCGGTGGGCGTGTGGGGTTGGGGCTGGTGCAGGTTGCGCTGGGAGGGCTCTGCGGCGGGCAGCGCCTGGCCGGGGGCTTGCGCGAGGAGGAGCAGCTGAGGTGCCGGCGTGAGCATCACCCGCGCGCCCCTGCACACGCCAGGCAGCAGCGCGAGAGTTTTGCATGTGCCTGAGCTCGACCAGCTTACTGCCAGGATATCCCGATTGCTAGGGTGGTCATAATGTGGCTCTGTGCTGCTGATTCAAATCCCAGTAATGCCTCCATGCCGACTTCCGTGAACTCTTGACGGCTCAACCTTGGCTGATTTCTTGGCTCGATGCATGACTTAGGACAAACCACTGAGCTAACCTTCTCGGTTCCTCTTTCTCAATGCTGTGTCCTGAATCTGAGCTTACAGCTATGCTGATCTGGGTCGTGTACTCTCTCTCTGTACAACACTAGTGCTAGCAGTTAGCAACTACTCCGGTGGTCAACTCCGAACCACACCAAGCTGCTGGCTGTATGTGGGCAAACCATCAGCATTACGGTAGCGTATTCAGCTTTATAACCTGCGGTTGATGGCCTTCAGGAAAGAGTGGAGGGACAAGATCTCCCCTCCCTTGACACGCATTTTGCGCCTGACCTGTACAGCCCCTCTCCGTGCTCCCACTCATGTTCGCTGATCTGGTGTATTGGAACGTCAACCTCGATCTCTGTGAAGTCCAGCGCTACATCCTTCACCTGCTTGCGCCTCACCACCTGCGGTACACCCCGCATCCACAGCAGGCCAACATGCAGCAGCAGCGCAGCAGTGCACGTCGCACTTCAATACAACAACATTGACAGGACAGGACAAGCAGGTGAGGAAGCAAGTCCTGCCAGGCTGCCACACCTGTCTCAACGCTTTACCACACGCCTTATACATACGTGCAGTCCGTGCGTTCATGCACTTGCATGTGTTAGAAGTAAGGCGCTTGGGTGGATTAAACAAGTAATGCTCATGCAGGAGCATCATGTGTGCAATTGCGCATGCTGCATGTGGCCTTGTGGCGTGGTGACCGTGCATCTCTCTGGTCAGGACAGCCATGCAAAGGACAGCCATGCAAAGGACAGCCATGCAAAGGACAGCCATGCAAAGGACGGGGAGTTACAAAGAGACCGACAGAAACCAGCAAGAATCACAGGGCCCAAGGACCACACGACCCACCATGAGGTATAAGCCTCCCAGGAAGGCCGCCACGGCGGTGAGCAGCAGCGCAGCGCCGCCCACGCCCGCAGCGAGCGAGATGCGCGTGCTGGTCCAGTAGGGCAGCGGCGGAGGAATGGGCATCACCAGCTGCGCCGTGGCCTGGTCCACCGGCAACACTGCCTGGTAGCTCCCGTGTAGCAGCTGCACGGCACGCGTGCCATACACACCGTCATATGTGTACATGACACGTAACGGCTATTGCCCCAACAGCAAATACAATACACACACGTGCCGTACATGTGGCCTGCTGGGGTCAGCAGCAAGGCAGGTTGGCAAATCCCCAAATTTGGGTGGAATGCGCATACTCAGGTCCCAATCGCATGGGCACGATGCTCACGTGCACGTGCCAAGGCACAGCAGGGTGTATCGTGAGGGTGCGACATCTTGTGGGGGGTGCGGTGGGAGCCAGGCCTAGCTCCGTGCTCGACAGTCCCTGTGCCTAATCGGTGCAGCAGACCGTCCCATTCAAAGCTCTTCAGCCTGCATCATGGTCTGCCAAGCCCAAAAAAAACCAAGCCCTCCTCCCCCTCCTTTTCCCCTGCGTCACACCCTCCCACCCACCCTCCCACCTGCACAACCAGCGGCAGGCGACCAACGTTGCGGCGGTTGTGGTCAAACTTTATGCGTCCGAAGAAGGTAAGCGGCTGGTCGTGCGTGAGGCGGTGTTGGATGTACGAGTAAGCGGTGCCCGGCCAGGTGGCGCCGATGGGGTGCAGCGAGTCGCGCATAAACTCGTTGTGCTCCAACGCGCACCTGCGCGCTCAGCATAAAGAGGGCCACGTTGCGGTTAGACTGGACGTGAAGCGTTGGAATAGCAGTGTAGCACGGATTGCGTCAAGCTCTTGCCAGCTCTCGCCACTTGTGTAGCGCAGCAACTCCATTTGTTTTAGCAGTGCATGACGTCAGCATGGCAAGTCAGTTGTTGGGGGAGGACGAGGGCGGAGGTTGTTGGTTCCCTCCACACTTGTGTTGGTGGGAAGACTAGGACTGCAGGGTACCACTCGATTCGTATTTGCAAGCTGACACCATCAAGCACGCTTCCGCAAGCGTCCCAGAAAGCACTGTGACCGTAGCACACACTGCTGCGCCTCACCTCACAGCTGTGCCGTGCAGAAGCGCCTTGGTGTCAACGCTGAAGTCAGCTGCTGTGACGTTGCTCAAATCGCAGTTCTCCAGAGCCTCTTGGATGGCCATCGCTAGCACGTAGCCCGCAGTAGACGCACCTGCAGCGACACACAATGCATGGCAACCTGTCGCGGCCCACCCCACGACCCAACCATGCGCAAACGCGTACGTGCCGCACCTGGATGGCCACGCCATGCAAGCAGACCATGTGGGATGACTCAGAACCCGAGTCCCAATGCACAATACCAACAGGTTGCACAGGCGACTGAGCACGCGCCCCCATAAACCACCATGGAGTTAAGGCTCTGGTGGTGTGCATGGTGTGGGGCTGAGCCTACATTTCCATTTCAACACACAAACCTGCACACACCCTAGCTCCCTCTCTCCCTCTTCCCCGCACGCCTCCCATCCAGTGTTGAACGGCATCAGTCAGTATGGCCAAACATGCAACAGGGTGCAGGTGGATGATGCCAAGGCAACTCCGCGTTCCCTGCCGAACCTATATGCGGCAGCCTCACGACTCGTTGATGCATTGGTACATCACAAACCCACCCGCCCTCCACCTCCCTCCCACCTCCCTCCTCGCTCCAGGACCACCTTCTCCC
>BDDA01000575.1:64309-76385 GCA_001662385.1 Chlamydomonas asymmetrica
GCGTGGTTTCCAACAACGAAGGTAGCAAGCTTTAAACAGTGAACCTTATTGCTTCGAAATTCCTTCCCGCATTGCCCTGAAACAATGCCGTTTGAATGCCTTTTCACGGTCGTACTGCAGGCCTTCTGCCTGCTGCCGGGTGGATGCGGGCCTGGAAGCTGAAAGGAGCGTGCCCCTGACGAAATGGACATTGGAAAAGCTCTGCATAAGATCACCGTGAGAATATGCAGTGAAAGCCTCTGTATGGCCTGGCCTACTAGTGGCAGGCTGTTTGTCCAATCTCTGCTTTTGTGCTGTGGACTGCAGTGACGACTTGCTGTGTGCACCATCGTATTTATCCTCAAGCAAGCTCCATACAACCTGCAGCTCAGTCGAGGACGTCAAGAACAACCCAGCTAAACGTCCCTTTTGGGTATCTTTGGCTGCACTGCTGGTAATCCCCAGGATGGCGACGTGGGACTTGTTTGCAGCGGCGTTCGATGAAGGCGCCCTCGCAGCGCTGTATGCTGACGACCGTACTGGTTTGCCCTCTCCAAGCGAGCTCCCCACGCAAGTGTGGGCATACATGGGCCACCTGTGCCAGCGCACACGTGACGTGTGGGCCCTCACGGCAGTTTGCAGGTGAGGTCAGGTGCAACACTGGCGAGCGAAACTGGTAGTGCTCTCTCTCTCTGTTTGTTTTCACTGCATACTGGACCTGCACATAGCCTCCTATGATCACAGGAGCACCGTTGGAGCAGCGCGTGCTGTGCTGCTGCCAAGTGGTTATGAGAAGCGTGCTGTGCCTCGCATGTGTGCAGAAATGCCCACCGAGCACGTGGAGACCCCTTCCTACTGGCAGCGTGGCTTATGCGCCACAAGCCTGGCAAGTTTGCGCTGAGGTCTGTGATGGCTTCACGCCTGGCTCCGCTCGTAGCACACCGAGTCATTGGGCACCTCCTCGCGCTGGGTGCAGACCCGCTTACGCTCCGGACGACCGATGCTAGCAACCGGGAAGTGTTCATGAAAGCCGCCAGGTCAGGCTACTGGCCCACACTTCGCCTGCTCCTGGAAAAAATTACGGGCTCTGACCCTGAGGCTGCGACAGCCCTGAAGTCAGCCCTACTGCTCCAGGCCATCAAGACGGGTATGGCAGCGCTGATAGTACCACTTGTTACACAGTGTGGTGCGGATCCCAACACCACTGACGCAAAAGGCAACAGGGCGCTGCTGTTGGCGGTCCAGGCAGGCGAAGCAGATGTGGTCTCGGAGCTCGTCACAGCGGGTGCAAGCGTCGACGCTGTGGATAAGGCTGGCAAGACCGCGCTGTTCCACGCCTCATGTAAGGGTCATGTGGAGGTTGTGGACGTTCTTTTAGCTGCTGGAGGTGTCCGAGACCGCATACAAGAACAAATCGTTACCACAGGGCTGATTTCGGTGCTCAACTCGTCTTCTGGCGCCCGCAGCCCTGCACAGCTGGACCGCCACGTTGCTCGGCTGCTGGAGCTTGGTGCTGACCCAGAGTCGTTGACAGCGGAGCACAACGCACTGAGCTTCTGCAGGGCGCTCACGCAGGCTGCGAACGCAGCGGTTGCCGCCGCGCCTTCTGCGTCCAGCGAACCCGGCACCAGCACCACCCCGGGCACTAACGCCAGCAGCGGCAGCGGCAGTGCTGCGCTGCTGCGCCTCTTCCGCGCCGCCTCCCCGACCTCCCCCTCCCACTTGTGTGACAAAGTCTTCGTTGCGCTCGCCGCTGCCGGCGACGTCGCCGCCCTCCGTGAGATGGTCTCTCTCGGCGCGGATGTCGACACCACGCATGGCTACACACGCTGGCACGTCGACGGCGAGACGCCCCTCTGTGCAGCATCCGCGCGTGGCCGGCTGGATGCGGTACGGTTCCTTCTCGGTTCCGGAGCTAGCGTCACTGTTCGCGACGGCTCCGCAAACACCCCCCTCACACGGGCTGCTCGCGGGGGCGACGAGTGCGTTGCTGTGGCTCAGCTCCTGCTGTCACACGGAGCGGACGTGCATGCCGTTGGCCCTGCCGGGTGCAGCACGCTCATGCACGCAGCCGCGGCCGAGGCCCCGCAGATGGTGGCGCTGCTGCTGGCCGCCGGCGCAGATGTGCGGTACACTTCCGACACAAGCGGCTACACGGCGCTGATGATGCTCGACAGGGGCGCGGTGGATGTGGCTCGGCTGCTGCTGGCGGCGGGCTGCCCGCTGCACGCACGGGAGCTCACCTACGGCATGACGGCTGCCGAGATGGCGCTCGTCAACGCTGACGTGGGTCTGCTGCAGGCGCTGCTGGATGCAGGCGCCACGCTGGATGAGGTCACCACCGGTGATGACAGCGCTGCTGCCGCCCCAGCGCCTGTGTTAGCTGCTGACGCTGCTGCCGCAACAGGCACAGTGGCGGTGGTGGGTGATGCGGGTGATGCTGCTGCCGCCACCGCCACTCTTCAGGACGGCGGCAGTGGCAGTGAAGTCGATGGGGCAGGCAGTGATGGCGACAGTGATGACGAGGACGGCCAACATCATCATCAGCAGCAGCAGCCAGAGGATGGCGATGGCGCCGCATCAGACGCATCAGATGACGAGGGCTCTCAGGTTTCAGCGGTGCTTTCGCCGTACGTCGACTCGGGCGCCTGCATCCAGCTCCTCAAGGCCGCCAGGCAGCTTGGGCCCGAGACCCTGCTGGCCGCGCTGCGCACGCTGATACGCCTGGACAGCGCCCAGCACCGCTCGCTACTGGCGCTGCAGCTGCAGCACTGGCACGCCTCAGACGAGGTCACCGACGCACTGTTGGCTGCGACGGGGGCGGGTGCATGGGATGCGTTGAGGCTGCTGCGTGCGAATGTCTATGCTGCAGGCGTGCATGCGGGTATTGACGTGCTGCTGTTTCTTGGGGAGCGGAGCGAGCGGCTGGCGCGCGAGCGAGCGGCAAGAGGCAGCGACAGCGACAGCGACAGCGACAGCTGAACGCTGAGCGCTGTCCTCAATGAGCTTGTCAGGAGGTTTGTACAGCGCATACTGTTTACGTTTGGTTGTTCATACGCGGCTGAGATTTGCCCCCAGAAGCACAGTGTGAAACCTTGTCCATGGCAAATCCCTCCGCCCCCACCCACACCCACACAACTCTGCCTCGCGGATGTATGTACCCCTGAACGTTAAACAATGCTGAGACAGATGTAAGCGGTGTTGACAGGCAATCAGAGCAGAGGTGGTTGCAGATGCTGCATGTGATGCCCAGCCGTTTGACAAGTGGCGGGGCTGAACCCCATGTGTTGTGCTGAGGGCATGTAGTCGTATGGCTCCCTTGCACCCTGTGCTTACCCCCCATACCGTTGTACTATCTTACTATCTGCCATGCCTATCTGCCTCCCTCTGGCCCCGCAAAGCAATGGGCCTGATGTCGGCATGTCGCCGCTCGATCGCATGCCGCGGATGTGAGTACGTGGCTGCAGGTACATCATGTGTCTTCTCGTTTTCATGGTGTTTCACCTCCACACGGGACTGTTGTCGTAACAAACCAACCAAACCAGCCCAAACCAACCCTAAACCAACCCTGAACCTCAAACCCTTGCAACCCTGGAGTGGCACAGGCCCGACCCGCTAGCGTGTACGGTATCCGCAGCGGGTGCCGTCCTCCGCTGCATTCAGATGTTGTCCAAATCTAGTCCAAATGTAAAATGTCACAACCTATGGGCTGGCATGTGTGGTGAGCAGCAGCAGGAGTGCAGCACGCCTGCAGAGCTTCACGCCTGCCCGCCATATCGAAGCAGCCAAGGGAGGCGCTGTATTTTGCAGATGGTTCACTCATGCATGCGTTTTAGCGCAGCACCGGCCGGCTGGCCGACATGCACAGCGCATGCAGGTATGCACAGCAGCGTGTCAGCCTCTGCTAGTGCATGTGGATCTCTCATGCACGCCTCCGTGTATGCCTTGCACAGGTGTTATGCAGCGCTGCGTACGTTTGTACCGAGTTGAGAGTGCAGCGCATGTGACATGCGTTCCCACTGCCACAGCAACGCAGCGCTGCTCAAATGAATGTGCCCTACAGACCATCCTGATTAACCGCTACTTCATTCGCTGCACCTCTGAAGACAATCCAAGATTGAGAATAGCTTTAATCAAAGTACAGGTAGCTACCGTGTTGGCGCAGTGACCTGCTTCCTGCGCGCTTATTCCCCCCTTGGGGGCGTCCGCCTGCTGGCAGCCAGCCGATCCCCGCCCAGATCCATGCGTTGTGCGCAAACCAAGCTTGATTAGCTTGAATCGCGGGTGTGATACGATACATGCAACGTCGAACAGCAGAGCGATCAGCTGCCAGGCACTGAACTAAGTAAGCTAAATCCATTAATATGCAGCGTCACGTGCATGCGAGGCTGCCAACACACGCAGCACAGGACGGCTGTATAGATACAGTTGCAGAAATCATGCGCTAGGTCGACTAGCCTTCAGCAACGCTAGACGAGCAGGCAGGCTAGCGCAACCAACATTGTCTGCCTCTATTCCAATGATGACAGTGCTCAACGACAATTAAAGCATCAAAGGCCCTAACTTTTTTAACTACCAAAGCCACTCAAGGATGCTCATTCGTTTGGCGTGTTATACTGCAGCACATGCGTGATGGGGCGGGCGCGGCTCTTGCCGAGCTGCTTCAGCCCAGGCGACGGTGGCTGCTGAGCAGGGGGGGCACCGGGTATCCGGCATGGATGTCCTTGCCGGCAGCGGCGGTGCTGACGCCCAGCAGGCTCATCTCCTGCAGGTGTGAAAATGATGGTGGGAAGAATGTGATGGTGGGCAGACTGTGGGCGGGCGGGGCCGCAAGGATGATGAATTAGCCACACGGTACGTGTGATCAGCAAGGGTCAAGGGGCGGCGTTGAGATTCAGCCCTGCTACAGCTTGACGGTGATGTTGCATGTATGTATGAGCCAATGCGCCGACTGCATAAACATGGACAGCAGCGCGTTGACCAGCACAAAGGCGTACGGGGGCGCGCAGCTCGCTAATACTACCAGTGTCGTCGACTCATCAAATATGCAGTGGTGCGCTTGGAGAGCACTCCATGGCATGCAGCACCATTCATACCAAATTCAGGACCCCTCTTCATTCCCCCAGGACCTATATTCCCCACACACCCACCCACGTACCTGGAAGAAGTAGCACCAGTCGTTGAAGAAGCCAGTGACGTTGCCGCTCACAAACTGGTTGGCGTAGTCCGTAGCCAGCGCGACCTACCACAGTATCAGGCGGCACGTGCATGCAAGCATGGGTGGAAGTGAGTGCCAACTCAGTAGAGGGACAGTATGAGCAGGCAGGCGGGTACAGCAGTAAACAGCCCATACACATGCATATTTGCAAATGCAGCGGAGGACGGGTGCTGCAGCTGGAACAGTGGGCCGATGGGTTGCTCGAGTGATTGCTGTCCTCGGTGCATACATGCTATCTTTTGTGTGCGGTTGCCTCGTCAGGGCACCAGCAGTGCGCGAGGCACGGCAGGCCACACCCCGGCAGGCGCTGCACTACTGCACACAGTCAACGCCGAAGTTCAGGGCCGCCCGCGTCAGCGGGCTGTACTTGTTGCATGTGCAGTTGCCTCGTCAGGGCATCATCACCACTCACCGCATTGTCTGGAAAGGTGACGCTGCCTGGCTTGATGGCGGTGGCCAGGACCTTGTCGCTGTGGAACCAGCCTCCCTTGCCGACGCCATTGATGACCTCGTTGTAATAGTGGCCGTCAAAGTGGTTGTTGTTGGCGGTCATGGGGCCCTGCACGCATGCATTGCAAGCGAATGGCATGCTCACTGGCAGACAATCCCAAGGCACAGCAATTGACCCGGGCAAACAAACGTGCCAGAGCAGCAGCAAACCGTACATTGGCACAGTACGCAGGCCACCACAATGCATATTGCCATGCCTGGCGCCTCCGCCTCCTCACCTTGCCCTGCGAGCATGCGGGCGGCTGGTCGCCCTGCTGAGAGCCCACGCTGTGGGATCCGCTCAGCACCACAAAGGCCTTGATGGGGTTGGAGAAGCCCTGGCGAGCTGCAGCACAGTTGGCATGGGTTCCAGCCAGGAGAGGGTTCGAGGTAGAGGATCAGGCTCAATAAGGCCAACATGAGGGCTGCATGATTGCCCTCCACGCTTTCATGCATCCAGATACATGACTGATTGATTTCACATCCAGTAGTGGCCTGGCATACGATTAGGCCCACACATCTGTTTATAGGATACGCTCCTGTGTACACGCAGGACATCAGGAATGACTTGAACGGCTGACGATGCGTGCGGACCATCATCGCACTGACACGGCGCGCAATAGGCCCCCATGTGCTGCCACCCGGCCCTCTTTTCCCCTCCCTCGCAGCCGCGCCAAGCATGTCACCAACCTGCCCAGCTCCTGTGCCCCATCACATGCACCAATAGCTCTGTACCGATGCATTCCCATCGACCTTTGAGTGATTGATACTCACAGAAGACTGTAAGCAGGGACGCTGCGTTAGCATTGTCGGTGTAGGCATCAGCGCAGGGGCTGGGCAGGTTGGTAATGTGATTGTCGGGGCCGGTCGCGTCAGGGCGGCCGACCCACAGCGGGCACGCGGGGCCGCCTGGATAGCCACACACACACAGGCAGGCAGCGCAAGACAGTCATATCACAGCTCCAGGCCGTGAAACAAGTGACAGTGAATACAGTGTCACACACGAGTACACGACAAAAACAAAAGTAAGTAAAGTGACACGGGAGTCCTCAGCCCGCTTGTTTTCATTGTGTGTACTGCACCTGGGGGCGCAATACACGCATACACGCAGCAGCACAGCAATCCTGCAGGTGCTTACCGTTCTTGGCAATGGCCGCAGCGCCAGCGATCTGCATGACGTCCGCGAGCGTGGCGGTGGTGCACTTGGGGTCGCTCCTGACCTGCGACAGGATGTCTTTCGCTGACTTGACGGCAGATGGGATGCCGCCGCCCTGCCCGGCAGCCACGTAGAAATGCCAGGCAGGCCGACAAACCCCGTTAAATCAAAGTCACATTGAGAAGGCCAAGGGAACAGGGGGCATGCACAGTTGCGTGCATGCTCACCGCCACCCACCGCCACTGCCAACTATCAGTGTTTTGCTCACGTGCAGCAGAAGCAATGGCTGGACGCTTCACCACCTGAACATCCATCCGCACAGCACCTTTTCCAGATTACCCCGATACATCGCCCACCACAGCAACTCGCCCCGCCGCTGCATCGCTTCCACCCATACAGCACCCATGCAGCCACGCACTCCCCGCCCTCAACCCCGCAACATCACAAGTGCTGGCTGCTGCTAGCTGTGGGCCCTGACCCAAACAGACACCATCAATCCATCTCCTCACCTGCTGAGGGAAGTTGAGCTCAAATTCAACAGAGCCATCGGCACTGCGAGGTGGTAGGCAGGTGGTAGGGTGCAGGGTGCAGGTATTGGGGACACGGAGGCAGGGAGGTGCCACGCAGGGCAGACACGCAAACAAGGCGAATGCAGCAAACATGAGGGCCGGAGGCAGCCGGGGCTGCACCCCAACACCAGCACGCACACACATTGGACAACAATGCGGGCATTCAAGGCAGTTGTTAAGATGATCACTTTTGTGTAACATGATCACTTTTGGAAAGAGCGTCAGTTCAACCAGGTACGCACGGGCCTACACACACATGCAAACACCGCCAACACTACGAGGCATGCGCATGCATGTTGCATTCACACAGTGCAGGGTGTCCGAGCAGCCTGTGGGACCCTCTAGGCTCACCCTCCGTTGTCGTACGGGTCTGTGTCATCGTACGTGCCGGCATCATGGAAGGTCAGCCGCACCAGCGGACCCAGGTTGCCGCCGCCAACGTTCTTGTATGCCGTCTGGTAGATGACACCATAGCAGTACTGGGCGTTCTGCGGGTGTATGTGACAAGGCAGCATTGCTCTATCGGTGCTTCGGCAGACACGCTGTCAGATTCATTTGTGCGTACAGCAGCATGCAGTCTGTCACACATGCATGCTCACACAAGCGTATACGCCGCCACCCCGGAAAGGGAATGCGGGGGTACGGTGCATCAGGACAGCCACATGGTCGCAAGGCGACATATGAGCTATGCAAGAAGCCACACTGGCACAGTGGCATGAAAGCTGCGCTGGATGGCATCCGTGGCGGGGTGTGTGAACCAGCAAAATGCATGCAGCTAATACAGCACGTCGGTTTCCAAAAGACCACCAACCCAACGCGCGAGCCAGTCATTGCACCACAAGACTCAGCAGTCAAAAGCTGCCGGCAGTGTGTTGGCTTACCCCCTCAGAGCCGTAGATGCCAACAGGGTTGAGGTCGCGCTTGTACGCGCTGTATGTGTAGGTAAGCGGACAGGCAGGGCATGCAATCATGTCACAAGCGAACACTTGCGTTCAGTAGGCAGTCACACAGGCAGGCAACACCAGCCCCTTAGTCAGGCAGGTGTTGTTACACATGTTACAAGAACACAAATTTTGCTGATAGGCCACGCCAGGTTGCAATTATGGTGAAAGCACCGCGTTGTCGTCACACATGACACATACGCTGACCTTCATCAGAGCTCAGGGGTTCGTGCTCTCACCGGGGACTGGACATAAAATAGGCGTGACAAGCGTATACAAGTTCTCTGACCCGTGATGCAATAGGCAGTGTGACACCAACAGGCAAGCGAGGCCCTATTGCACGCATGTGTTGCGCCTGCCTGTCATGACTGATGCAGGGGCCCCGGAGCTACCGGAGCTCAGAATCACCTGGCTGAAGCTATCCATCCCACCAGCAGAGTGGCGCAAAGCCTGAAGGACGCGTGCATGGTCAAGGCTTCAGCTTGTTTTCCGGGCGGGGTGAAGGGCCAGGGGGTAATCCGCGGAGCCACGAGTCAGACTCGATACGATGATGTGAACTGGCCAGTCGGACAAACAGCGCGCTTCCTTGTTTGGTTGCGGACTTCATACGCGGGCTTATGTACAGTTATTGACCTGCCTCGTGCGACATTGTGAATTCACGTTAGATGACGAAGGCTGCCCTCCGAGAAACATATGGGACGCGAGGCACACAGCCCCTTGCCTCGTGATGCTAACTGCCTGGGATGGGCCAACAACCCACTCATCACACACAAGGTTACACACACTTACGTTTCCTCCCTCTTCAGGCACTTGATATGCACATATGCCACAACCCGCACTGTCTGCACTGCAGCAGCAGCAGGTTGTGCAATCGTTTTGACCTGTAAGCGTGAACACGGCTCCGGAACCAGAAGCTGCAGCACGCCTCCCTTGGAACCCGGTCAGCATCGCGGAGGCGCACTCCAAGGATAGTTCACGGAGTGGGCTTCCTTAAAGCATCCCGATAGAAACTGCGAACCTCTGTATTATTGGTCCGGCTGGTGCATCCCATGCGTGCGCTCGAACAAACGAATAACCCGAGCGAGCGAAGGCTCCTCTGGTAGTGTGGGAGCGCACCCTGTGCACCAATCGAACAAAATGGCCTTGCGTCCCAGGTAGGAATGCTGCACGTATTGCCCACGGACCCGTTCCTGGGCTGTTGGTCGCAGTCTCGTTGGCTCCATCCGCGCGACTTCACATCAAGTACAACACTAAAAAGCGGGTGCACAGCGGGTGCATATGCCTGACGTGCATGATGGACGGCACCACAAGCGCTGCATAGGGTACCAGCAGTAACTTACAATGGTCCGAACAAAATGTTCTGCCGCTGCATGTATCCAGCAGCGGCGCCAGCGCAGCGCAGCACAGCAGCGCGCTGTGCGCATGCATGCATGCATGCATATGTTGATATGTGGCCTTACACCCAAAGCGGTCGCAGCGCCAGTGAGCGCTGCCTCGCATGCAGCTTACATGCGCCAGCTAGCATGGCTCGCATCTTTACATGCGGGCATGGGGGCTGCGCACACACGCACATGCGTGTGCACATGCGTGGTTTGTGCCCAGAGCAGCTGCTGCCACCTACATGCGTCGTCATCGCAGTGCTGCTGTGCGTGTATAAACACATGCCCACACCTGCATGAATGGAGTTGCACTGCAACACCCCATCACTCTCCCAGTACCGGTACTTGTTATGGTTGACGACTTTTCGGTGGCGCGGCACATGTACGCAGCGTGAATATTTACGTATGCATGCGATCTTGCTAATCTTGCCAGCCTGTCTGTTAATGCTTAATGGCAGCGCGGTGCAGGGCACGCATCGGCGTCATCGACGCTGCTGCAGGCTGTCCGGTTGTGGCCATGCACGACGTAGTGCCCCCCCACATGTTGCCTGATCCTATCCTTGGACACGCATCAGTGCTCGCTACTCTAGCGCAAGCTTTCGCATTGTGGCAAGCAGGAAACCACGCATCCATGCCAACGAATCCCAATTCATCCCATGGACCGCATGACCAGCCGATGTCAGTCAGCTAGTCAGTCACGCACGCTCATCATACCAGCGCTGTACAGCTAACATGCCTTGGCCACCGCCCAGCCATGTGCCATTACTCATCAGACCACTGGCAGCATGCGCTATGCGTGTGGTGCTGTGGTCAGCGGGGTGGTAGGACACAGTATGCAGGCACAACATCTGCTGTGCGTGATGTGATGCGCAGGCCGAGCGCATGCTGCTGGGGTGATCGGGGCGGGAACTTCCTCAAGCCGCTTTACATACCCGGGGAGCTAGCACACGTCCCCACAGCGTGTACATCAGTGGCACCATGCATGTGCACAAAAGCTGGGTAATGTAGGTTTGATAAATGCAAAGTACAGCAGATATCACGATCAGCAAGGCAGGATTCAATGAACAAGCCATTCACACTTATTCCCCGTCTGTGGAGTGGGCGCAACTTTCGGGCAGCATTGGTAGGTGCAGAAGAACGATCACGGAGAAGATTGCACTGGTGAATGGAACATGAATCACCAAAACGATGGCAGACCGAGCACAAGCTGTCCGAGCTCGTCTCGTTATATACGCATGTATGTACTCCTCGGTGCGGCTTGCATAAGTGGTTCAGTACGTAAACTTGATGCGGCTGATGCATGTTGAGTGTTGGCCCATGCATAGCCATCCCGAGACACACCGCACCCCGACACACCGCCTGCGCTGATGACCACCGTGGCGGCATGCATGCATGCACGCCTTGATGTGAACCACCACCCGCCAGCCAGCATAAGGCGTGTGCCCCCCAGCCCGCCCCCCAGCGGCAGCACCACCCTTCCCATAACATCGCAACAGGGGTGGTCAATCCGGCCAGAGCCCGGATTGCCTGGGGTGGAGGGAGGACTTTGTAAACAAAATGATCTGCCGTATCGATGCGATGAGCGCTGGCAGGCTCAACATACAAGCACATACACAACAGCGCGACTGACTTGATGCCACGCACAACTGAAAGCGCAGCACCGCCAAGCGCCACATGGCCGTGGCTACCCCGGCGTCGTCCTTCTGCGATGCAAATTATCTTGCGCCTACAGCAACTGGCCCTGTCTAGTGGGATGGTGAGGGAGCGCATATGCCGATGAGCGCCGCAATGCCTGCGGCTGCATCAGGCAGGCTTGTGCTTAGTTCACAATGACCGGCGCTGGGTAGCCACCGTGCATGTCCTTGTTGGCAGGAGTGGTGCTGACGCCCAGAAGGCTCATCTCCTGCGCAACGGAGTTGGTGGTGGGGCGGCACACAAGCAAGCCACGTAAATATGCAAGCTTTGCACCGCACACAATTCGCATTTTGTACACGCCACACTGCACGCATACCCACAGGAAACCAAAGCGAGGGTACGCACGCACATGGTCTGCATGCAGAGGGCAAGCATGCAGGGTAGGATGCTACGCACCGTCATGCGCTGTGCAGTGTGCTGTGCAGTGCTGTGGTGTGTGCTGTGTGCAGTGATGCGTCATGGGAACACCCCTCAGCCATTGTGCCCTCTCTATGCGCCCGCCCAAACCTCCCCCCATCCCCTCCCGCATCCCTCGCGCTCGCTGTAATACCCCCTGACGCACCCTTGCCATGCCCCCCTCCCCCTCCCCCATAACCTCCTCCCCCTCCCCTTGTACCAACCACCACCGCCACCAGCAATGCACACCTTTC